>JARSSU010042093.1:0-32907 GCA_029619165.1 Eurosta solidaginis | reverse complement strand
AACGACTAAGTAGACCTAGAATTTTATAGGATTTATACGACTGCTTAGACAAGTAGAAAGAAAAAAAGAGAAAAAGAGATTGGATAAAAAAAAAAGAGACACGGTTTTAGAACATATTGTGGTGGTGAAGAAAAATCAAATTGATTTTTTTTTTTGCTGAACTTCGATGGAGGTGTAAGACTTAATTAGAATGGTCAATCAGGGCGGCTCGCACAGCCACGACGATAAAGAGGAGCCATTACGGCGGCAATAAATCAGTTCTATAATTAATGCCAACAAGGTAGAAGTTGGAAAAATTAGGGGCAATAGGAAAGGGCGTAGGTGAAAGAGGAAGGAAAGGAGGGGGAAAGAGAAGGAAAAGTAGAGGAGAGTAGATAAAGGAAAGAGGAAAGTAAGATAAGCAGAGAAAGGGGAAGCTGGCGAAGATTACGAAGATTACCTTCTGTGGGGTTGAGGTGTATGTGTGGGGTTTAAGTGGAATGTTGGGAGGGTCTATGGTGTGTTTTGTTAAAATTAGAATTTTCTCCCCAAAAAAGGAGCAAAAAGGAAGTAAAAGAGACATGAGAAACAGCAAATAAGTCAAAGAGAAGTGCGAGGTAGAAGAGGCAAAGAAGGAAGAGGGTGGTCACAGGAAGAGTGAGAAGGGAGAATAGAAAGGTGGGAGAGTCGAAGCTGTCCCGCCGGCCACTGATATATTATGAACAAAAGAAAGCGAGAGAACCGTTCGTCTGGCTTCCAAAGTTTTTAAATTTACCAAAAGCAGGCGAGATTCATAAGATGGAATTGGTTCATCAAAATTCGAAGAGTGTAAAGCATATTTGAGAAAAACTTTTTGGACCCGTTCAATCCTGTTAACGTAGTTTTTGTGACTTGGCCTCCATATAAAAGCAGCGGTATTCCAATTTAGAACGAACAAACGCCGTGTAACACAACTTGAGAGTATAAGGATCAACAAATTTGAACTATTGCGCCTAACAAATCCAAATATCGAATAAGCTTTCGAAATAATGGGACTAATATGTCTATTGAAAGAGAAGTTACTAGTAAAAATTACACCAAGATCTTTAATTTCATCCAAACTTTGTAATAGTGATATTACGAGTTTTCGCCCACATGTGCAAAACCTGAGTATCCAAAAAGTAAAGTTTTTGGGATTGGCCATATATATAAAATTAGGCATAATGATCACTTCAATTGCTGACCCATTTACAGAAATAGTTTGCACTGTCAAGCATACAAAAAAGTACTTCATTCATTATTTAAATATGCTATTGAATGTCGCACATCGATTACTGGTTTAGCGAAAAACCCATAAAATGAGAATATAAGAAAATAAATTTTGCTGACGTACTTTCCGCAGCAGACATACATATACATATGTATATAACTATATAATGGCTGCACTTTGTAGACAAAAAAAACAAACAGGAATGCAGGAAGAAAAAAGCAACAATCCAATTTGATAAAATATGAAAAAACAAAGTTCAACTAACACCGATAGAGTTATAAGAGCGCTTGGTTTGTATGAGGGAGAGACGGGTTCTCTTTTAGAAATTGGAAAAATAAAGTACTAAAAATAAACACCATTTAATTTAATAAACCGGAAATACCGTACGGATATGCTGAAAATGCATTTTGATCATAGAGAACAAAATATTTTGAAGGACAGCAAAATTAGAGAATGTACAATTAAAATCATACACTATTACAGTATTTTCCCCAGCCTAGCATTTTTTGAAATTTTTAATCAAAAAACATTCAAATATATTACCCCAAGATGATTAAAAACGTTCAAATTTAAAAGCATTTTCTGTTCGAAAATTAACGTATCGTCGGGAGAAAAATGTACCATAAATGTGATTATTCTGAATAATCATTTATGATTCATATTTCGAAACGGTGTTTTGTTCATATCTGATATCATTGTAAAATTGGGCATTAATTGTTTTAGTAGAGTAATAGTTGACTGCTCTGCTTTCACAGTCGTTTTCTCTGATCATATTCGTGATATATATTTCAATCGTTTTGGTTGAGATTTTTTGAATTTTTGAATGTGAATGCGATTATCATGCATTTATTCTCATAGGAAAATAAGATACTCATGGTAATCTTATTTAATACAGAAGAAAGCATGCGGATGGAGTGAGTCTATTTGAACCCAAAGGTAATTCGCAAACAAACTAGACCAATATACACTTGCGACTACAACATCCAGCATCAGCTATGATCGTCAACATCTTAAAATATGATATGGTACGGGATGTTGAAGCATATACAGGTACATATCTCAAGAGAGTTTCACTACCTGGGGTTCACAACCTTTGTATTGTCTAATGGTTGGATTTGTATTTTCTGGGAAGCCGAAGGTGGAGAAATGGTTTGGGACATTTTATTAGGAGCAGTATGTGATATACATTATTTCTTGTCTTTGTGTAAGATAATGAAATTTTATAATATATTTTTTCTGCGAACTTCATGATTGAAAAAATGTGTGTATAGTGAAAAAATAAGATCTTCAATCAAAGTAAAATTCGAACAAGTACAAAATTAATTATTCATTCACAAGAAGATTGTTAGAAAAGATTCAGAAAGCTGAATGAAAAATGTATAAAATTTTTGATCATCAAAAGTATTCATATTTGATTATTTCTTTTTGTTTAATTGTATGATAACTCATTATTTATGTCAGAAAGAGTAATCAAATTGTATTGAAATGTAGGGAAATTCAAAATTTAATCACCTAAATGCTGAGTGGGTGTGCTAGGGCTATGAGGCGTATACACTATGGAGTCAATTTGTTGCAGATAATATATTTATATATATGTAAATTTATATAGTTCGCTTATTAAAGATATACAGAAATGGCAATTTACGTTGTTTTTTGTTAGCCTTGAAGCAACGGCTTCATATTACAATAACAAAAATTTGTGTAAAAAAAGGGCAATATCTATCAAACCACAGGGTGTTTAAATAAAGTCAGAAAATACAAATGCCACAACATTTTGTTGGTAGCTTTCAAATTATGGCCCGTTTTTCAGTAGTTAGTTAAGCTAACTTAAACTAAGTTTGCTTAAACTCTAGTCAAATTTAAACTTCAGTTAAACTGCTGAGCAGTTTTTCAGTCACAGTTTAAGGCTGCGTGTGGGGGTAGACTTTTTGTACGGCAAACACTGTGTGTGTTATCTTGATAATTTGTAGATACGGTAACAGTTGGATTGTGTTACCCCAACAAAACATGTGAAAAAATCTCTCCAGCCTAGAGAAATATATATCTAGTTCCAGAGCTGATATCCAACATCATGTTGTAATTATTCTTAAATCAGATAGTTATCAAGTTGTTATCCAACTTCATTCTCCAATCACTATCCAACCTTTGAGAAATTTTGTAAAATGTATAGTTCTCGAGTGACCTCCAACGTCATTCTCAAATTATTTCCGACCTTTGAGAGATTTTGTGAAATGCAAAGCTTTTCAAATGCATATCCAATACATTTCCCTAATTTATATCCTACTTTGCATATCGATGTGAGGTGGGTTGAAAAAAATCTTCCCCGAGGTGGTACCACCAAAGCCAACAGCTGTTTATTGTGAGAAAATAAACACCTGGATGATAGCAGCAAAGAAAGCGCTATTAATTAAAAATAAGTTATACACATTTTATTTTTCTTGAAAATACTGCAGCATTGTAATCTTACATTTGAGTCCAGTGAGAGAGACCACACATAAATACAAGTTAGGAACTATATTTTTTTTAACTTAAGTAATAGCATTTTTTGCTTTATAAAAAAAATTCCTTTTTTGTTCAGAACGTTATGATTCTCAAGTTGAGTCCTGTTTCGAAACAACTTTTGCCTTGCTTTATCAACATGAGATGTAGTGGTCCTTAAGCCCAAATGCGTGTTGGGTATATTCGATGTCATTGCCAACGACGCAAATAAACTATAGGGTAACTAGAGTTTAACCCTGTCAGATCGGCCGCTTAAGCTTCAGTTAAAATAGACTGAAAAACTTCAGATAAGTTTAAGCGTAGTTTAACCGACAAACTGAGTTAAACTTGTACTGAAAAAACCGAGCCTAAGAAACGTAAACAGAAAGATAAAACCGCTTTACCTCAATATGTAGCATACTTTTAGGAGATTCTCAATAGAACATATGGAAAAGTGTAGGGTGATCAAAAAAGTAAAATAAGATAGCAAAAAAATATAGCTTTTATTTATTTAATAAGCGATTTTTAATTATCAGTTTTTATTACTTCGCATATTGTTGAACATACATACATACATAACATCCTGTGTGAGTTTCAGGCCCCTTTTTTATCAAAGAGCTTTTGTCTTTATCGTTTAAATCTAATTTCTGCGTTTGAACAATCACAAATGCTTGAAAAAGTGTATTTACAAAACTAATAATAGCTTGCGAAATTTATCGGTAATGAAGGCTGTATTATATCATTAAATTAAGCATAACTTTAGGCGTTAGAGCTTAAAATGATGGGCAAAGTTTAGTTCTCATCAGAAAGAAATATGCTTGAGTGAGTCATTTTTTATTTATTTGTTAGTGTTGCTTTTTTGTTGTAGCTTTTAATTTAATACGCGAATGCTTATCATATTATTAGTTGCTTTGAATATATTGAATGCAATAACACCCGTTATAAAAATATTTATATACCTACTTAGCATACTTCGCCATTTTCTTTCTCTTTGTTGTTGTATGTATATGCATTCATTACTGTCAGTATTTAGAGCAGCCAATGAAACTTAATACAAAAACATCCTGTTTTGAGCAGATATAATACAAAGTTAATGTGACAGTATACACTTGTGAGTAAAAATATTAGCAGCAAAAGTTATTATCAAATCCTTGCAGTAATTTTCGTCTTTTTTTCGTTATTTAAAAAAGAAAATAATTATTTTGTAACGAAAATTAAAATTAGATATTTCAAAACATTTGCAAAAAATTGAAAAATAGAGAATTTTAAAAAATCTGCATACATTTTTCTAAATTTTTATTAACCATCTTGGGAAAAATTTTCAGTCTACGGCTTTGTAGTGCAATAAGTCTAACAAAGTATAATTTCAAAACCCTTACGTATTCATTTTTCAAACATTTTTCGCCTTCTTGCTTAAAATTTTTTACTATACAAAGTGTGTAAAATTTCAAATACTCTTCCTTTAGAAAAAATACTTACAAATTTTTAAAGACCTCACATATTTAATATAAATGAATTGTAGTACAAAACTGCGTACTAAAAAATATCCTAAAAACTAAAACAAAAAAAATGGAAATTTTTATGAAAATTAGAAATTTGCATTCGTTTTTTAAAAATAATTTTCCCGAAGTATGTTTTACTTACTTACTTAATTAATTGGCGCTTAACCGTCTAAACGGTTATGGCCGTCCAACAAGGCGCGCCAGTCGCTCCTTCGCTCCGGCAACCGGCGCCAATTGGTCACACCTAGGGAGTTTAAATCGTTTTCCACCTGGTCCTTCCAACGGAGTGGGGGCCGCCCTCTACCTCTGCTTCCATAGGCGGGTTCCGATAGAAACACATTCTTGGCCGGAGCATCATCTTTCATTCGCATAACATGGCCCAGCCAGCGCAGCCGCTGCGTTTTAATTCGCTGGACTATGGTGATGTCTGCGTATAGCTCGTACAGCTCATCATTAAATCTTCTTAGGTACTCGCCATCGCCAACGCGTAGAGGTCCATAAATCTTTCGAAGAAACTTTTCTCTCAAACACTCTCAAAGCCGCTTCATCTGCTGTTGTCATGGTACATGTTTCTGCCCCATATAGCAGGACGGGTACGATAAGTGACTTGTAGAGTATGATTTTTGTTCGCCGAGAGAGGACTTTACTTTCAATTGCCTACTTAGTCCAAAGTAGCATTTATTGGCAAAATTGATTCTTCGCTGGATTTCGGTGCTGATGTTGTTGCTAGTGTTGATGCTGGTTCCCCAATAAACGAAGTATTTTACTATTTCGAAATTATGGCTGCCAACAGTAGCGTGGTTGCCAAGGCGCGTATGCGCTGACTCTTTGCTCGATGACAGCGGGTACTTCGTTTTGTCCTCATTCACCACCAAACCCATCTATGAAGTATGTTTTACATTTATTTTAAATTAGAAGCAGACTTCGGAAAAGAAATTGTAAGAAATCATCGGGAATTTTTAGAGACATAAATTTGTACTGAAATAAGTTGTAGACAAAAACTGCATCCCCGTAAATTTTCCGAAATTCTAAAAAAGAATTTAAAAATTGTACATTGGCAAACAAAAACTTATTGTAGTACAAAGCTGCATACTTGAAAATTTCCAAATATGTACTCTTAATGAAAATTTCCTATTACTCTAAATAAAAACTTGGATAAGTAATTTCTAAAATATACGATTATTTTCCAGCTATACAATTGATTTGTTGAGAGGTGTTTTTTACACAAACGAAAATAAAGGAAAAAAATAACTGCAAAGTTTGCAATTAAATGTTGCTGCTATTTACTTACTCGCAACTGCACATATCTGTTATATCAAACTGTCGAAAATCGAAAAACTTCTCACAAGTTTTTAAATTCATCAGTGCTAACCAGCAGCATACATAGCTGCAAGGAACTCTGCAACTGCTACAACAACAACAGCTACAAAACTCTGCAGAGTTCATACCATATTTACTTTACTTTATAAACTTTTTAATTTATTTCCTTCTTTTTTGTGTGCATAAAAAATGCAACTCAGTATGATAGAATGATCGTTAAATAATTTTTTTGTAATTTTTCATTGCCAGTAGTACATGACCGCATTGCTAAAACAAAACGTAATGTATGTGCATAAGTATGTGAAAAGTAGTTACATATGTGTGTGTGTGTGTGTGAAGTTTTGAGCTGTAAATTACTAACCGCAAAGTTACACATACCAATTCACATACGCATGAGTGTTTGTGAGTATATACAGTTGCAAGTAATTGCGCTTTAAGCCCTTAAGCATTTACAGTTTTCAACTCTTCCACAAGAGTAAACATTTTTTAAATAATTTGCAAAAAAACTGATGCAATAAAAGGTGAGATCACACAAAACGAAAAGCTGAAGTTAGGGAAGCAATTTTGCTTCATAAATATTTTTTATATATGCAATATTATAACAAAAATGTGGCTCGAGCTGAAAATATTAGTTAAAATATAAGAAAAAATAAAGGAAACGGTTTAGAAAAGGTTTATCCACGAGGGGGTTCTATATATGGGTGATTCTCCGCGAGCTTATAGTTTTGTGTCTTTTCGAAATTTGAAATATATTAAAGCATTTTCTATGAATTAAATTATGTAATTGAGCTAAAATTATGTTTATTTTAAAGTTTCATGTTGAATTTTATTGACTGATCATCAGTTTTATGAAGTTATAGTTCATAATACCCTACAAATGTCACAACCGTGGCATGTCCACAACCACATTTTTCATAACATTTTAGGTGGTTACTTTTTTAATCTTTAATTACACGGGTATTAAACTGTCATTATATTAAATGATTGACTTAATCTGCAATGCTAACTGTTGTTTTAATGATAACATTTCTGTTTTCGCTTTGTAATTTGATTTTGAAGTGTCCACGAGTTTTTGAGTAAAATATGTTATTCAAATCGTTAGGTTGGTACTGCTTTATTGCACACTGGTTTGTGACATGTGAGTGCGAATTTTGATCAACAAGTGTCCCCGCATATTTTCATGTAAATGTTTGCTGTCTTAAAATAACTAATATCCATTTTTAAACACTGAAGAACTGGAAAAGCGGTACGTATCAAAAAATCGTGTCACACCGTGGCACTTGTTTTTTTTTGGTAGTTTTAAGTTAAATACCGTCTATTGTACTATTTTTCTTTAAAGTTTGCTGACATAACCTTAAAATTTTACGGAAAATCTTGCGAGTCATACTAGCTTTTTTTAATGAGCAATTTATTGTCAAAATGTCACAACCGTGGCAGGTTTCAGTATCAGTATAACGGAAATTAATAGCTGTAGCTCGTCCACTTTGCGAATGTTTTTTAGCTATAAAAACTCCTAGAAAAATGATTAAAAATATTTGAAAATCGAATATTTTTTTCCAAACTGTTGGGTTAGTAAAACTGAGAGCTCGTGGAGAATCGCCCTTTTATGTTTTAACTTAAAGTGTAGCATTTTTTTGTCCAATCTGCCTTTTTCGATACGGATCGATGGCGGAGCCACGCACAATCGCGGTCATGTAGTAATCAATATTTTTATTAGTTTTGGTTTAATATACAGCATTTAAATATTTATAGCAAGTTAAATTTGGTTTTTGTATAAATAATTCATATACAGCAGCGTGTATAAAAATTGCAACAAAAGATTTTCGTTAATTTAAAAAAAAACTTAATGAATTGTATGAAGATAACTTTGTAAATGAATTTCGAAAACGTTTTCAAAAAACTTCGAAAATTCGAAATGTAGGAAAAATTAAGTGCAAAGCGGTTGCAAACTATTTTTAAATGTTAACTTTTTTATTTTTATCCTTTTTATTTGAATTTTATAACTAAAACTATGAAAATCAATTTAGAAACCATTTGCGAAAAACATTACGAAAGCTCTAGAAGTATTTAAGAATCCATATGCATATTTAATAACTTTTACTAAGAGTTTTCAGGTCTTACGTGTTTTGCAGTTCTTTCAATTGTAGTCTGCAAAGCATAAATTTATGGTACAATTTTTTTGTGTTTTTCTCGATTTATGGCAATTTTTTTTCAGATTACATCCATATAAGGAGTAAAACAATTAGCTTATGGACTTACATACATTGATTGGACACAATGCTTAAAACATTTCTTAAAATTCTGGGTAAAAATTTCGAAAATTTTTCGCGGGTTTTTATACAACTTACAAATTTTCAATTTTTTTCGAAGAAGTTTTCGAAACTATTATTCCATACTTTGCACTAAACAATTCAATAAAAGTTGTTAACTATTTAAATCGACTTCGAAAGCGTTTATGTAACAAAATTGGTATGAAATAATGCAGTTCAATCAATTTTAGTCTAAAAAGTACAAATTTGAAAGTCCTCATAAAATTGTTCGAATTTTTTTGTGTTTTTTCGAAATAAAAAGTAAAATTAATAAGCACTTTGACTTGGTCAGTGATATCAGATGTAGGAAGTGCGGGTTGGAGGAGGAAACGATCGAGCACGTTCTGTGCTCGTGCCCTGCGCTTGCCAGGCTAAGACTCCAGCTATTAGGAGTGATACAACTGTCAGATCTAAAAGCAGCAAGTGGCTTAAGTCCTAGAGTATTTTCCAAGAGGACGGAGTTATTTTATAACATGGGTCCTGGTTTTTGATAAGGGTTTTTCAGTTTGGTCGTTAAAACAAACTTCTGGTAACACTACGGACTCATTCAGTCTATGTGAGTTCCTCATGGACCGGCCAGTTCAACCTAACCAAAGCACTTTGACCAAAATTGATTGTACAACAATACTCAAAATTTTTTTCAAAATGCTGGCTAAAAACTTCGAAATTTTTTGAAAGTTTTTTAAACAAATTTTGAATTTTCGAAAACGTTTTCAAAATTATCATTTTATACTTCATAGCTCATTCACAAGTTATATAAAAAAAAATATTGAAACATAACCTAAACAAATATGTTGCATTCCAGCACGTAAACAGCACCCAACATACACTTGTTAATCAGATTACAGTCACACTAGCAGTCATTCCAACTGCACTGTGGTTATATACATATTAAATAAATGTCTATTTTGTTGTTGCTTCCATTATTGCTGCAAGCTTCACTTTAAACCTTGCTCCTCACTTTTCGACGACACTACAACGGCTATTTACAGAACAACTGCACTGACGTATAGTCTGTGTGCTGCGATTTTTTTGTTTGTGTTCTTATCGTCTGGCCGTGATGGCGCGATTTAATTCACTTACAATCAATTACACATACATGCATATGTATATCTCCTTCAGACCAATTCATCTACCCACCCATGAGTCGCTGCCGCCATACTGCTCTTCGCCAGCCATTATCATCATCGAACATTTTAAAGATTACGAATTGCAACTGCAAACAACGTTCACAGTCGCAACAACAAGAATAAGAAAAAAACAAAAATGCAGTCGCGCCAAATGTTCGTAACGTTGACACAAAATGCAATGCCACTGAACTTTAATTGGCACATTTTGATAATGAACCGCCAACGACAATGGCGACAGCGACTAAAGCACAACCACAACAATCACAAAAACAATAACAGTAGCTGAATATGCAATACGTTGCAAAAACAAAGCAGACAAAACATGAAGAACAGTCGGCTGTTTGTTTGCAGTATTTAAATATTTATAAATACAGATATACATAAGAGACAGCAAAAACAATAGTGTGGAAAAAAATTGAAGATTTTAAATAAAAATTCAAATGAAATATATATATATATAGAAATAAAACTTTGACTGCGATACTGCAATAACACTGAAAAAAGATGTCGCTGTTACGGGCATAACAACTATTTTTCGTTTCATTGCCGTCATTGCCATCGCCGCCGGTCGTTAGCTCGCTTCCAAATGCAAACAAACTCACTTTGGGTTTCGAAGTTAAAATAATGCAAATGACAGTGGCATTAGCCGTAATAAATGGAATTTTTAATGAAAAATATTTGTCTGTAAACATTCATACATATATACGTACAAATTGTTGTTCTATTAAAATTAACAATTATAAATTCCTAAAATTCGTAAGCAAGAAAACAAAAGTGGACAGGTAAAAAAAAGAAAAAACTTGCGAAGCTAAACATTTTAAATTTAATTCAATAGTACAAAATTCAATACTGCAAAAATTAAAATCGGATTTTTAAATTTTAAATTGAAATTTCAGAAATTCAAAATCTAAAATGTACATCTCTGACTCTCACTGATGTATACTAGAACGATTTTCTGTCATCCTTTGTCTGCATTGTGCTATCTTCAGTGTCATCTTTTGTTCTTGTGAAGTAATTAAAAATTCAAATTTCAAATCTTAAGGTAAGTTTCAATTATAGTTGATCATTTAAATCAAAATCAAAACTATTGATTTAAAACTCAAAACTCAAGAGTCAACGAGAAAAAATTTTAAAATTCAACATTCAGTACTCGAAAAATCAAAAGTCTAAAATGTGAAATTTACAATTGAAAACACAACTTTTTTTAATGGTATAATTAAAGCAAAATGTTGAGTATTTTTAAGTCAATATTAAATATAGAACTTAAACTTCTAAGTTCAAAATTTGAATTTAATACTCAAAATTCAGCACTCTAAATTTAAAAAATTTAATGCTTGCACTCAAAAATCTAAAGTCTAAAATTTTTAAATTGAAAACTCGAACCAAAATTTTCAAAATTGCAAACCCACTTGCTGAACGGCTAGTTAACTTTTTTACTCAGAGTTTTTCAAATAAACCCTGAGCTAAAAAAATAACTTGCTGTTCGTCAAGTGTGCCTTATAGCAAAGTATTGAAAATTTTTAAAAACAATATTCAAATTTAAAACTTAAGTCCCTCAATTCAAAATTTGACTTAAAAAATTATTTTGTATTTAAAAGCGAAATATTGAAATTTAAAGTAAAAAAAAATAAGATTTTAAAATTTAGAATTCAAAAATGCATTTCAAATCTCTGAAATAAAAGTTAAAAATTTTAATATTTTAAAATTTAAAGTCAAAAATTTTAAATTTAAAAATCAAAAATGCATTTAAAAGTTTTGAAATAAAAGGTCAAAATTTTAGTTCTTTAAAATTTAAATTTGAAACAAAACATTGAAAATTCTATTGCATTCGTCCAGAAAACTCAATACAAAAGTTGTCGACATTTTTTCTTTATTTTTTTACTATTGTTTTTCTTAAATACTAAATTCGAAAATGAATTTCAAAGTAAAATATAATAAAAATTTTCAGTTTCGAAAACATTTAAGGTTTAAAATTAAAAATTTAAACTTTTGTTTCATTCACCCAGCAAATTCAATACAAGAGTTTTCGAAACTTTTATTTATTTTCATTGCTGTTTTTATTCTTTGTTCCTCATTTTTGATTAACTAAATTTTTTATAGGATAAAAATATTAAAACAATAAATTAAAAATTTTATATTTCTAAAATATTTAAAATTTTAAATTAAAAATTAAAATTTTTTTTCATTCGTCCAGAAAATTCGATGCAAGAGTTTTCGAATTTTTTTTTATTTAATAAATTTAAAAAAATTCTAAATCTCAAAAAATTATAAATTTGGAACGTAAGCTTAACAATATGAAATTCTAAATTTTATGTCAATCGTATAGCATATTCAGTACAAAAGTTTTCGAAATATTTTCTTTATTGTTTTACCTCTTCTTTTGTGTTCCTCATTTTTGAAGAAATAAATCTTATATAGGAAAAGATATTTCAAAACAATAATTTTAAGTATAAATTCAAAATATAAATTTAAAACGATTTTGTCATATGAACTTTAAAATTTATTTAACCGGGCAGGAAAAATTATAAAGTTTATGTGCGAAAATTCCCTTAAAATTGTTAATTGGAAATCAAAAATTCAACCTTAAAATTCACATTTTAAATTTTATAGTCCAAATGCTCAAAAATCACAAATCGAATTAAATTCAAAATTTAAAAAAGTTACTTATACGCAGCGTAGCACCATCTAAGCCTGTGTTCATACTGCAGGATGAATTACGAAGTTTGCTCATGTTTGGGTTTGGTTATGAAAATATTTCCTTCACAGGTAAACAAACATCAACGAGTCTAAACATATCGCGGTTATTAAAGCCAAAACAGTTCTTTGTTCAATTCTTTTAAATAAAAAAAAATGTTGAAATAAAATATTGATGTAAAAAATTAGCACACAATATTAATGGACATATTTTTCTACAGCTCTTTAAATTTCGTGAAATATTTATTTATCATTCTACTTATTTGTATGCAACGGCCGCTATAAAGCAATATCTATTTCAAAGCACAAACTAAAATTAGTAAAAAATGTAGCAGACAATAACAATAACTAAATCATGTTAACACACCAAACAATTTTTTTTTGTGAAATACATAAATAGAAAAAAAATTTTCGCAAAACAATAAAAGATTAATTTCTAGGAAAAAAACTACAAACAGCGGCGGAGAATGCATTCAGGCATCAAAAAATAAAATTTAATAAATAAACAAAAAGTACATACAACATTAACTGAATTACAACAAAGCGCACCACCAAACCAAAGTAACAGTCATTGCCACACTGGGCGTCCGTTTTATCTTTGTATGTATGCGTGCGAGGTTGTGAGGCATTTTGTTATGTCTGCCCACAACTGCGCTGTGTTAACACAATAAGGCATTAGCTAGACCGGCAAGGAATGACTTGCTGGCTGTCTGCCGGATGCCTATCTGACGGTCAGCAGACTGTTTTTGCGCCGCTGCCACGGCTGACCACGAAACAACTTGCGGGCGGCAAAAAAAAGTAAAAAAAAATCTATAATAATCCACAAAAAAAACGAAAAACAGCAAATTAAGGAGAGTAGAAAAAAGTAACTTAGGCGAAATACGACGCCAGCCTATCTCCCACTGGCAACATGACGGTGGCGTTAACGGAAAGTCAGCAGCCAGGAGCGTGTGGTGGCAGTGAAATGCGCAGAGAGCCACCACTACTACATACGCACCAAAATATTTTGCATATAAATGAATGAAACAAATGTGTGTGTATAAAAATAGAATGTGCAATGGTGGGTTATAGGAATTTCAATGCATAACAAAAATAATTTTATAACAAATTCACCGGAAGTGATTGTTTTTGTTCATTTGCTTTTTGTATTTTTACGTATTTTATTTATTGTTATTTTAATCATTATATTTTATTTCTTAAATTTTTTGAAAATTTTTTTCATTCATGAATTTTCGTTAGACGCCTTCATTGGTGTGTGCTGTCTGGGATTTGAATTATTTATTTGCTTTCGCGTTTCTTTTTGTTTTTGCTCAGATTACTACAGTTGTGCGGCTGCCTTTAGATGCCCTCATCTGGATTTATTGTGCATTTTCATTTCCGTTGCTAAATGTTATGACGATTGCTTACTTTGCAATATAAAATGTTGTTCTTGTAAAGCGAGCAAGCACTGCCTGAGAATTGAAATTTGAAAACTCGAAAACAAAAAACTCAAATTCTAAAACTTACAGTTCAAACTCGTTTACAAAATTTTAACAACTCAAATTTCGAACAGAAAATTATAAATACGAGTTGGAAATTGCTCCTGAAAATTTCAATCTCTGAACTAAAAGTAAAAACTTTAATTTCAAACTTAAAAAATTTTTAGTCAAAACGCAAAAAAAATTTAAAACATAAAATTTTAATTAGAAAACTTCAAACTCAAAATCAAAAAAATCAGAATTCGAAATTCAATTCAATTAAAACTCTTCTTAATAAAATTTAAAATTAATGATTTAAAATTCTGTTTAATCAAATCGTAATACTTTAATTTCTAAACTTCAAATTAAAAATAAAGATTGGCATTTAAGTTTGCAATAAAAGTTATCAGTTTAAATATCAGAACTAAAAATTCAATACTTTAAAGTCAAAATTTTTATTTAAATTTTTTCAAAAAATTTATTTTTTTTGAACTTGAAATGCGAATATGTATATCTACAATTTTTCAAACAAAATTAAAATCAAATATGAACACTGAAAATTGAGTACTATTTGCATTTTAAGCAATCTAATCTAAGTTTTGAATCAAGGCGAATTCAGTACTAGGTGTTGTTGTCCCAATAGCTTGTTGCTTCTTCTTGATTATTTCTCATACAATACCTTGTACAACAATCAGTTAATCGAAATCAAAGACAATTTTCGCTTTGCCATAAACTTGCCTTTTGTTCGTCCTGATGTACATTCTTCGAATTCAAATTTAATTTTTTAAAATTTTTTTTTATATGTATTTAATTAGCGAGCTTTGTTCATATTGCTTTATACAATGGTTTTGTTATTGATAGTAGAGAAAAATTGTAAAGGTTACAAACGGCGATGGTTACTAGGATATATTTCTGAATTTCACTTCTTCATCAGCTAGCTTTTCGTGAGCTGAGCACTGAACTCGAATCTCCAACATTCATACCGTTGCTCGCTTAACAATTGGTCTCTAAGAATTGCCTTTTCATTTATATTCCTTTTAATCACCATTGGCGGCCACCGTGGTGTGATGGTAGCGTGCTCCGCAAACCACACCGTATGCCCTGGATTCACACCCCGAGCAAAACGACATCAAAATTTTAGAAATAAGGGTTTTCAATTAGAAGAAAGTTTTTCTAAGCGGAGTCGCCCCTCGGCAGTGTTTGGCAAGCGCTCCGGGTGTATTTCTGCCATAAAAAGCTCTCAGTGAAAAATCATCTGCCTTGCAGATGCCGTTCGGGGACGGCGTAAAGCATGTAGGTCCCGTCCGACCAATTTGTAGGGAAAATCAAGAGAAGCACGACGCAAATTGGAAGAGCAGCTCGGCCTTAGATCCCTTCGGAGGTTATCGCGCCTTACATTCATTTATTTTAGGCACATACACTCTGTATGTAGTTTATTCCTAATAGTGTGGATATGATTTAGGCGCGCTTTTGAAAGCTTAGTAACATTTGGTCGGATGTTTACAGTATTTGTATTCAATACGTCCGCTGTTACTATTATATCAATATGATTATATGTATTTAATTAGCGAGCTTTTCTCATATTTCTATATACAATGGTTTTGTTATTGATATTAGAGAAATGTTACTAAGCTTTCAAAAGCGCGCCTAAATCATATCCACACTATTAGGATAAACTACATACAGAGTGTATGTGCCTACATGGTGATTAAAAGGAATAGAAATAAAAAGGCAATTCTTAGAGAGCAATTGTTAAGCGAGCAACGGGACATTCATATGGCTGAGTAGCTACAGGCATCTGCCTTTCCACTGATATGAATGTTAGAGATTCGAGTTAAATGCTCAGCTCCCGAAAAGCTAGCTGATGAAGAAGTGAAATTCAGAAACATGTCCTAGTAACCATGGCCTTTTTTTTTATATAATAAACATCTCTTTTTACATTATTTTTAAGACTTAATGAAAGATTTTAAATAAGTTTTTTTAATGCAAGCGTGAGTATATTGACCTTGATAACCATTTCCTGATTAAATAAATAAATTGAAGAAAATCTGTTGGAACAATTTATTTTTAAATATCTACAGTCTTTCTAAAGCTGCTTGAATCATTCAGAAGTGGATGATACAAAAGCGAATCGCTAATGAGATTGTCCCAAATCTTTATGTTCTTACTTTTGCATCATTCATGCGCATATGTATGTGTTTTTCTTTAGATGAGCACAGTTTCTCCGCCTATCACAAAGAAAATTCAGATTTGAAGTCCATAGCAAAGCAATATCGAAAATAAATTTTTTTTCAGTAAGAGAGGAGTTTTTCTAAGTGGGACGCCTATCGGCAGTGAATTTCTTCTTTTCAAAAGCTTTGCAATGAAAATTCATTCGTTCGGTTCCGTCCAGTCAATTTATGGGAAGAACTAAGAAAGGAGCACGACGAAAGTTGAAAGAGAAGCTCGGCTTAAATCGCTTCAAGTGTTTTGTTTTTTTTAGCAAAGTGTGCGAATTTTCCTGTGTTGAAAATCACAATTTTTAATATTTATTTTTCTCTTTTGAGTTCTTTTTTATTCTGCAAATTTTATATCTTCTCTTATCTTTTCCTATGCCTTCATGTCTTTTAGCTTTTTATCATATTTCCTTCTTATTTTATTTTCCAAATTTTTGGCTTTGTGCCAACTGAGGCAAAAATGCGACGTCAACATGCTGTCTGCCAATTTTCTTTACCAAAAACAGCAACAATCAGAAGTAAACGACGAACAGCTGACAGAGCGCCGGATAGACGTGCAGACAAAGTGACTACAAAAGATATTGCAAACAAGCACACCTACATTTGCTTGCTTACGTGCAAAGTCACATTGTACTTGTAATATGCTTGGCGCAGACAAACAAATAAAAGAAATGAGTAAAAATCTAAAATAAATTACAACAAAAAGTATGCCGTAAGAGCATGTGAAGAAGCAATCAGACGCAGTCAGTCAGACAGTCACTCACTCATAGTACACTCGAACAAGCATAGATACAAACATACAGGAATAGTAATAACCGACAGACAACGTTAAAGTTATCATCATCTTCACAGACACTCAGTCTGCAGTCAAGAAAAACAAAGACAAAAATTTTCAAAAAAAAATTTTAAATACCAATCAAAATAAAAAAAATATAGCAAAAATCTAGTGATGACCGTTTTTTTCTCATTCCTTGCACTACTCATTTGTAAATATTTGTGTGTACGTGTGTATGTGTGTGGATGTATGGTTGCGTGTGTATATGTTCCGTATACTTTGGGGTACCAAATGTGTCTTAGATAAATATTTTTTGCCTTATAAGACTTAAGAAGTAGTAGGTTTTTGAAAACTTGTCGAGCAAAAAACACGAAAGCTTTTCCGAAGCTTTTTTTATTTTTTTAGTCTATCAAATTTTTTAGTTCTATCAAATTTTTCAATAGAAAAATCATGTTTAAATAACTAAGTTAGTTGCTATAAACTTTTTCTGTCATTACTAAACAAAAGCTCGGTAATATACGAGGCTTCACTTTCAAACCAACCTAAAACCTTTTGATCCAAATTTTATTCAAAGCATTGCTATGTTCGCTCTTTTAGCTTAAGTAATTAATTTATGTAGCAGAATTTAATAGATCTTAATTTGGAGCAACAAAAGTTTAGAGATTTGCCTGCCCTTCCAACCCGAACAAAAGGCTCTTGTTGTTGTCTTAAGAGTGCTTCGCCCCATTCAATGGGTACAACCACTTACAAATTGTCACCAAGGTCCTCTAACAGAAGTCCAAGGAAACTTGCAGATACAACAGGGGCGGACCATAGGGAGATTAGTGTTAGAGTTGTAGTGTCCACATTACAGTTGAAAAGCTGGTTGGTGTCATGCAAACATTATGATTCTGGACTAGTAAGAGTTTCACCTGTTACAGTATACAGAACGAAGGTCGGCCAGGGTGACTCGCCTCTCCTTTGGTAGTGTGCTTTCTTCTTCTGCAAGAGTATTGTATATTTTCACTTACCCTTTCTCACAATAAATAAGATAATGCCCACTTTTATAGTTGGGAAAAATGGTTATAAAAAACCCAACTCTTTATTCGCTTTTATTAAAACTGTCACAATCAAAGTTCTTTTCTCTATTCTCAATCACAACTGAACTCTTTCACATCTAAAGTCAATCTAACGTCAATCTGGCTAGCGCAGTATTGCCAGACTGGCTTTATAAGAATGTAATTCAGATAATGTTGTCAGCCATCAGAACTCGTATCTCGATACCATACAAATATATTGATCGTTTATATTGATAACGGGGTTCACCGGGCGCGCCCTGACAAAGGCGTTTACCAATCACACGGCTGTGTGCATAGTGCTTATGAGGATGTTCCTTTAACCCTCTTGGAAGCGAGGCTAAATTAAGCATTTTTTACTAGCGAAGAATCAATCTTGCCAATAAATGCTACTTTGGATTGGTAGGCAATTGAAAAGTAAAGTCCTCTCTCGGCGAATGAAAATCGTACTCTACAAGTCACTTATCGTACCCGTCCTGCTATATGGGGCAGAAGCATGGACCATGACAACAGCAGATGAAGCGGCTTTGGGAGTGTTCGAGAGAAAAGTTCTTCGAAAGATTTATGGACCTCTACGCGTTGGCGATGGCGAGTACCGAAGAAGATTTAATGATGAGCTGTACGAGCTATACGCAGACATCAACATAGTCCAGCGAATTAAAGCGCAGCGGCTGCGCTGGCTAGGCCATGTTATGCGAATGAAAGATGATGCTCCGGCCAAGAATGTGTTTCTATCGGAACCCGCCTATGGAAGCAGAGGTAGAGGGCGGCCCCCACTCCGTTGGAAGGACCAGGTGGAAAACGATTTAAACTCCCTTGGTGTGACCAATTGGCGCCGGTTGGCGGAGCGAAGGAGCGACTGGCGCGCCTTGTTGGACGGCCATAACCGTTTAGACGGTTAAGCGCCAATTAAGTAAGTAAGTAAGTCCTGGTTTGTGACAGTTTACAAGAACTAAAAACCATTTTGCGATTAAGTTTTTCCTAGCGATTTCATTTCTGGAAACTGACCGAATAATTGTTAAAACTTGTAGAATATCAGCTTAAGAAATAACTTTTAGAAATTTGAACAGCGTTTTCTTATTCTCAAACAAAAAACCTTCTTAAGAACCATTTTCTCAATTTAACTATACGGTTTGGCTGTCCCAAGGCGAATTCAGTACCAGGTGTTGTTATCCCAACGGCTGATTGCTTCTTCTCGATTATTTTCCATACAACGCCTTGTAATACAACATTTCAGTTAATCGGAATCAATCAAAATTTCCTTTTGACTTCACATTCTGCTGCACGGCGAATCGGTTGAATTCTCTTTGCCACCACCTGGTATGGATCCGCCTTGGGCTGTCCGATAAAAACATATTTGTAAACAAAATTTGTATTTAAAGGACAGATAAATTTTTAAGTTCACATGAGAAAAACGTTCGTAATCTTCTCCTGACGACTTAGTAAAAGATAAATCTTAGTAAAGCTCATTTAAACTGTTTGTTACAAAATATTCCGAAAAGCTTTTATGCTCAACACCTTCCCCGTTTCCTTTCTATTTCTTCAACAATTTTAAGCTATATACGCTTGGTTTTTTGCTTTAAGTATGAATTTATAATCACCATATAAGTGCTGTTAACTCGGCTGCTAAAAAATTATAAGCTTTAAGTTTAACATGATTTAATATTGGTTGCTAAGCCAAATTCCATGTACGTATGTATATCTGTTAAGGGAGATCAGTTTATTTACTTAAGAGCTGTATAGAAACACCAAAGAGCGAGAGCTTTCACATCCACAAAAGTTTTTCTATAAGTGTAAAATATGGAGGCTTGGACACAAAAGGCCTAACTGGTAAAACATACATTTGTATGAGGTTTTTCGCTGGGCCTATCAAAAAGTGTCCGCAAAGCTTTTTTTGTTAGAAAGAAACTATTGAGGCATAATATTTTGTGATGATTGTAAATATAAAACTGTCTGCTGACAAATCTCTAATCAACTATTTTTTTTTCTTTTCAGATGCTCTCGGTACAGACTGCCGGCTGCGCGGGAATGGAGCGGCTCGGCGTTCCGACCCGCACAACTCTTAACTCACCTCCCAACGATAGGTAAGATGGCATATCACATACTTTTTTAAAGGCAAAATCTAATATGTACGTTTTTATCTTGTTCGCTCTCTCTCTCGCTCTCTCTCTCGCTCTCTCTCTCTCTCTCGTCTTTTGATTCCATCACACAGAGGGCAATATAGTTGTAGAATGCGCGTGGATGCTTTGCCAGCGCGAGAGATTTTAGTACGTAGCGAAACTGTGATCCGTAGCAACAATACTAGCAACAGCTATAGCAGTAGTAGCAGCAGCAGTAGCAACAGAAATCATCAGAAACAACAACAACAACAAAATTTATTACATCTAGAACATCACAATCAACATTCCCACCATCAACAGGAACAGCATCATCACCATTACCAACAACAACAGCAAATCCAGCAACATTACCAGCGCATGTCAGCGCAACAACAAGAACATCGGCAATCAGTGGCTAGTGGTAGCGGGAGTATCGCACGCAATGGCAATAATTTAAGTATTAGCAATAGCAATTTCATGCGCGGCGGTATTGAAGCGGCCACGCTCAAATATAGCAACTTGGCCAGCGGGAGCGGTGGAGGAGCTGGTAGCGGCCATAGTAGCAATAGCGGCAGCAATAGTTCCTGCAATAATCACAGTATCGATCATCATCAACACTATCAACAAGCGCCCCAATTGAAGCAGCGTCTAACGCCTAATTGCCCACACCATGTACTGTTGCCGGATAGCGAATGGGGCCAGGATCGTAATATGCAGATACGCACAGGCTATCAGGTTGGTGAGCAAATGATATTTATTTTTTAAAGTATATTACTAATTTTCTTTTCTTCCCCGCGTTTAGCAATCAGAACTAACGCGTTCCTACATCAAACCGCCGCCAAATAAAACCATAAAAGACGTTCCAGAACAATCATCCTATAATTTAGCAAATGCGCTAACGGCGCTTGCAGGCTCCAGCACAGCGTTGTATGCGTCAGGTGGCAGTTCAGCAAGCGCGCAGTCACATTTCCAACAACAACAGCAACAGCAACATAAATCAAAGCCAAATGTGATTACAAAGCTTTTTTCGCGCAAAAGTTCACCAAAATCGCCCACAGCGCTAACCTCATCATCATCCTCATCGTCAGCGGCATCAGCATGCTCCTCGCTGGCATCGTCCGCTTCAATATCGTCCATGCCCGTATCAGCATCGTCCTCAGCATCATCAATAGCATCTGCGGCGTACAATGCTACTTCAACTGCCACTGCTCCTTCTGTTAATGCAGCGATCGCTTTATCGTCTTCCGTATCGACAAACTTATCAGCGTCTGCGCTTTCGTCGGCGCCTATAGCGTCGTTGCCAATAGCAACGGCAGCAACATTACAAAACGACCGCCTGTAATTATGGCGCCGCGAATTCGTTACAATCGTCCACGCCACCTTCCATCACTGCTGGTTTGGCACCCAGCACACAACTACTAACTACAATTGGCGTCTCCCCAACAGCCACATCCTCCGTTTTGTCTACGGAACGTATACCAACACCACCCTTGTCGGTGACGGTACCAATTGGCGCCTATCACCATCATCATCAACGCGAACAGCAGCACGCGCAACTACAGCGTTTCTATCAGCAACAGCAGCAGCAGATGTTATTGGATAGCATAGTTGCTGAAAGCGCCAAGCCTACAACATCGTTACAATCGTTAAAGAGTAACGATTGTGAGTTAGCAATGACCAGCGCCGCTGTAGAACCTAATAGCAGTCGCAACAGTTTAGTCGCAATGGATTGCTATCCCTCGTTAAGCGGTGATTGCGCGTCTACCGCTTCCACGGTTCCAACAATAGTCGCTGATAGCTATAATTGCAATTGCAATAGCAAAGACTGCAAAAAATGCGATAAGCGAGCTAAAACATAGCAACTCGCCGATAACGCTGCAACAACTTCCACAATTGAAGGCATTGAAATTGCTGAGATCGCCTAGGCGCTGCGCGGCAATGCGCGGAGCATGGGTGCAATTGGAGAAGTGGAGAAGAAAAAAGACACGGGTACAGCGCAGCGTGAAGAAGTTGCGCATAAACTAGCAACAAATTCCTGTATGCGTAGGGACTCAGGGGAGTGAGGGTATAATTTTGGTAGAACGATGTGTATGTATGCATGCTAGGGTGGTACAAAAAAACTTTTGTTTTCAACATTTTTTCAAATTCTAGTAGAATTATAAAGTCAATTCTGGTAAAATATGAACGTCTTAATGAAAAATTATTTTCGAAATTGAAAAATAAAAAATAAAAATTTTAACTAAATATTGAAGACAAAGAGCTATAACTTAATCAAAATTATAACTTTAACAACTATAGCTAATAACAAAAAATCAATAAAGGAAAGTTACAAACGGAGATTTGAAAAAAATGCAGAGCTAAAACTTAAAATGAATACTAAAATGTTTATATTTTAATTTCAAAGTAGTAAATTTGTAATTTTACATTTTCATTTCAAAGTTTGAAAATTTGAAGTTTTATGTTTTGTTTTTAAATTTTATTTGAAATTAAAAATTTTAAATTTATTTTAGTTTTAGATCTTTATTTAAAAATTTTAAATTAAAAATATAAATAAAATATAACGAAAAATAGGAACTAAAATTATTTTATTTTCACAATTTTAAAATTTTGTAATTGAAATAGAAAAACTAAAATTCAAAAACTAAAAGTTCAAAAAGCCGAAAATTATAAATTAAAAATTTTAATCAAAAATAAAAATTTAAATATAAAATTCAAAACTGAGCCGTAGAACACATAAATTGGAATTTAAAAATTTAATTACAAATTCGATAAGCTTCAGACTTAAATTTTAACAAATATTTAAAGTGAAAACTTAAAGGCTAAAAATAAAAAATTCCTTTAAATCAAAAATTAAATTTGGCAAATAAAATATTTATAATTTAAATTTAATAACTTGAAAATACATAAATAAAAAATCGATTCAAAAAATTTAGGTACTAAATCTTAAAAACGATTAGAAATTGAAAATTGGTAACTCCTATAAATGAAGATTTATAAAATTTAATTAAAATGAAAATTGCAAAAGAAAAAATTATTATTATCAACATAATGAGGCATCATATTTTACCAAACTTTTGCATACAATTGAATTTTTTAGCTTTTATGTGCGCCAAATACCTTTTTTTTGCATCACCCTAATGTTATGGCTACATATTTGTGTAGGTAATTGCTGCAATATGTTGCACATGAAATTTAACTTGTTTGTGTTGATTATCAAACTACTTTGTACGCTGGTTTCATTTAAACTTTGTATTCACACATCATTTCCAAACACAACAGTGGGCGCTTGAAGCATAAAAAGTGGAAAAAATATAAAACTTAAAAATTGAGCAAAAAACATTACAAACATTTTATAGAAAAAAACGTATAAAACTGCATGAAAAGAATCTGCAACGAGCAGTGCCTGTGGCCACCGTTAATGCTTTGCCAGCTGAGATAATTTTATTTTCTTAAGAATTAAATAAATTATGTAATTTCTAGAAACGCCTTAAGTTAAGATTAAGATGATTACTTTGGAGGCCTAAAAATATTTTTTAAAGCAAATGTTTAAAATGCTTTGTAAACTAATTTTTTAACTAATGAATTTTATTGCCTTTGTTATAATTATTTTATATTTTTTTGAATGTAGATTTATGTTAGTATGTATGTCTAATGTAATTATTCAAAATTTATTTTAGTCAATTATGTTAACGCAATTTTTTTCCAAAGCCAAAAATTTAAGTCAAATAACAAATAAAACCGTTTAAAAATAATTAAAAACAGGGCGGGCAAATTTGTGCATTGTGTTCATGATTTAAAACAATTAAATACATATGATTAATGTACACGTATGTATGTATGTATGCATGTATGTTTTTAAATGCCTTTCATTAGCCAATTATATGTATGTATATATTTATGTAAAACAATTATTTACAAATTTATATGTAGGCATCATCTCAAATTGCTGGCAAACGCACACATACACACTGAAGGCAAACGCTCAAGCATTTGTAGTGCGCATGCTCAACACTTTCGTCACTATTTGTTTATATGTAGCTAATGCTGTTGCGTTTTCAAACGATTTTAATTTGTAGATTTAAAGACAAAATATTAAAATAAATAAATAAATATATTATTTATATAAATTAGTAAGTAAATTTAATGCAATTGTATATATCAATAATAATAGATGTTAGCATAGTTAATGTTAGCATTATAAATGTGTATGTATTTATATATAGATACATATATATGTTTAAGTAAATTAGTGAGAGCAAAAGTAAACTATTTAATGAAATGGATTTTTAATTAGTATAAAAAGTAGCGTGAAAGTAGAAGTAAATTAAAAGATATAATATTATAAATATATATGGAAAAATGGAATACAATAAAGAACTATGCAAAAAGGCATATGTATACTAAATATATGCAATTGTAACTCTAATATCAAAAAAGGCAAATAGCTAAAAATAAAAATTCTTAAAAAATTTCAAATAAATGGAGTTTTTGATTTATTGCTTGGTTACTTATTACTCAAGCTCTATATATTTAAGTCCGCTAATATTGGGTTTCCAAAAATCTACAATATTAGGTGCGCCTAAGAACATGCAACATTTTCTAAACATATCTCTAATAGAGTTGTCAAATATCCGTGTACCTGTGATTTTGTCACAGCTACTGAAATATCACAGTACATTTCAGCGACAGCTTACAAAGAATATTCGTGACTGATTGCCTTTGACAGCACTATTTCCCGTTACCAATCACAGACTCAAACATAGCTCTCATCACAGGAACAAATCTCTTCTATGTTATAAACCAATACAATGAGCAATTTACTTAAGCTGCGACTGAATAACAGTAGATGTCCCAAAAAATTACGCGGAGTTCATTATTCGCAACACAATCCGCAGGGAAAAATATAAAACTGATTCCTGTTGGCGGTATTTGTTTTCAGTCACAGTCACGGCTAAAAGCCGCTGTGAATGGGAGGTCCCAATCACAGATAACATTGTTCTTCAAAAATCACGGGATCGGCCAACATTAATCTCTCAATAGCCCACTATGGGCGAAGCGAAATCATTTGAGGGAAATTATTAGTAAAACTAATGAAGGATTTTGGAGGTGCAAAAAAAAATTGATTCAATAGCCACTTGATGGTCATAATGTCAATATCGTTGACATTGTATCCATTTATAATTTGACGTTGGGACTATTTCATATGGTAATAACTTGAATTGACTTTGTGGCCATTTGATATGGTCATAACGTCAATTCACGTTATGGTCGTATACCTTATGTAACCCCTCCGAAGACCGCTATAAGTTTACAGTGGTACCATTTCCCTGAATTTTAAGTCGTTTTGTTCCGATTAACAGAGAATATGCTATTCGATCGGAAGCAGAATTAAAACAATTGTTATTCCCAGATACTTGGATATTAGGACTACATACTTACTGGACATTAAGTAAATTCGTATTATCCGGATTTAACCTAGGCCATATTGCTATTTAGTTTTGCAAACCAAGATAATATAAGGGATCCAAAATCAGGAATGGCCATAACGTCAACGCACACCTTAATCCTCACACCACTTCTTCCGGGTTTTTTCAGGATACCAACAGTAAATTGGTTCTGTAGCTTTCGGCCCCAGTTTCATATGCTGCGCTAAGAAAAGAGGGAACTCAGCCAGAAGTTCTTTTGCGTGTATGTATATAACTCTCTTGTGTTTTCAAACTAGGGCTTAACATATTTAGCCATTTCGTACCTACTTTTCTGCACGACTTCGGAATAAAAATTACCATTATTTTCTAGCCCTAATGAGCCTGAAACGAATGCATGCATGGAAGACTTTTATTAGTCTCCTAACCAAAGTCCCTATTATGTTGCAGATAGAGAGAATACCATTTATCTTTTTGATTTATACGTCGAGAAGCAATTTGGTCTCTTCTCTTGTTTTTTATTTCTGGATAAATTTTATCCAATAACACAACTTTGTGCTTTTTCTCTTTCCTATCTGGAATATTTTAAAACTTTAACTTTCTCACGAAAGAGTCATTTTGTTCTTTTTTTATATAGACTGAAAAAGTCCGTTTCATGTCGTAATACGGCTAAAAGTTTCAAGCCAAAACTCTTTTAAAAAATGTGAAAAATCACGAAGGGCGACGAGGAAATTTGGGCATTAAAGTATGCAGGAGATTTTGATGCCTTGCCTTCTTAGTGATACCCTAAACTAATTGCAATCATCAAGGAAACCCAACGCACACTTCGTATGTTATTACAATTCAACAACTCCATTTCATTATTCATAATTACACTTCACTTTCACATAATTTTTCCAAGACTGATGAAGACTTTGGCTTTGCGGTCATCGTTATTTATGGATAGATGACTTGCAAAATATTTCGCTACTGTGGGTTGTACTTCCAAAGACGAATTCTCTAGTTTAAAGTTTTTATTTAGAACGTATAGTAATCGCCGAACGTTGTAGTCTTTTTACAGGAGTTTTCAGATGTAAAAACGCCAGAGAAATGTAATTTGTTTAATTTTAATGTATTTTAAGGAATAAGCCATTTTTTTAACATATTGGGAATCGATGACATAAAAAACTTCACAAAAAATCAGCAATCACTTTTTTAAGTTTATGTTCTATAGATTATACTTTTGGCCACACAAGGAGTTTCGCTGGCCCACAGTGCCGCCATAGGCTTAAATATTGCGTGCTTTTAGGCGCATGTGTGTTATTCATGTATGGTCTTAAGTTCCAAGGTATTAAGATAGTACTTTACATCGTAATTCTGTTCGTAGGACGTGACGCTCGGCTGTTATCGTTTTACCTGTCGTATTGCTAATCGTGCTACAAAAAGACATATCGAAGCGATAGCGTCAAAGGCAAGGAGGCTGTGATTCAGCTTTCTGGAACACAGAACAATAGAGATGAGGACGCAAAAATACTTATGGTTGCATTTTATTAAAGACTTATGGGCTTACAACACCAAGCAACAACAGCAAAATATGCAGCACTGCCCGCAGAGCTAAAATTATTATTAGAAGCTTCTACTTTTTAAACAACCCCCGTTTGATTCATATTGTTTTGTAGAATAACTTTATTGCTGGGTTTTTGGCTTTTTGACACAAATAAATTTTTAATTTTCGGTCTTGTTGATGTTTTATTTTAGTCATTTGTTTATTTGAGAAATGTTTTAATTTAATCGCAATATTTCATACACGCAAATAGCCTAATATTGGGACTTTTTAAGAGTGGTAAGTTTACAAACCTATTTATGTTTTTTTCTTGAATGGTAGCTTAACTTCAAGAAGGGTATTATTCTCTATAAATAATATGAATCTTAAATGAATTAAGCTTGATGCATGAGGCGTACTAACGTAGAGCCAGAGGAATTATATCAATTAGCGAGGTTTCCTATTCAAGATCGAAACAAAAGCAAAATATCGACTGCTGAGTGGAATGTCGCCCTAACTCAGAAAAAGTTTGAATAACGGCCTATTTTAGAGTTTTTTTCCATAAACACCTCAGCTAATGTCCAAATATATTGAATTTGAGTTCAAATAGGGCATTCTTCTGTGTTATGAGCTTTTTGAAACAAATTCTGAAATAGGGCGTCATCAAAACGGCAGTCGAGATAGAATGATCCCAATGTGAATTCATACAAGTGGCGAATGTTTGATAAAAACGTTCACAATAGTAAACAGCTTCAATCACCTTTTCAATCGATGTTCGAGTACCTCAATCATTTACTCAATAGTGTTTTTCAAACATTTTTGTAGACGACTGACATTGCGCTATTATTTAAATATTTTAAAATGTTTGCTTAACTCGCTGCTCATATTTTATCCATTAACTAGATTTTAGAAATGCTATTATTTGACAGGTATGTATGGCAATGGAGGAATAGAAAGATTTTTCACTTGTATGAATTCACAATGCAGTGATCCACTCAGCAGGGGATATGTAAATTAGAAAAGTCTTTTAAAACATACCAAAAGAAAAAATTTGTAACACGGGCGAATCAGTGAGAGAAAAGTGTCGAAAGCTGTATTAGAAAAAATATATCCTTTTAATAACTACTAGTCGTCTAAAATATGCACGCGTGTTAAAGCATTGTTTGTAACTATTTACACTAGTACTTTGCATGTCAAAAATAATAAAGAGTATAATTAAACGTTGATGTTAATTACTTTTTCAAAAACTAGCCGTAACGATGCGGTCGCCTAAGGAAAAAAAGAAGTTAAAAAGATTATTAAGGCTGAGCGTGTTTTATGCAAGTTCCCGCTTAAGCGACTTAGAAGTTTCTTGTACATTTGTTCCAGATGACAGGTAATCACTTTGTCCAGCTTTTCCATATAAGTACAAAGTTGAAGACCTTTATAAAAGGGTTCTAAATTAAACGTGCCCTATTAAACCCCTTAACGCCCTATGTCTTGTAACATACCACATATCTCGAGATAACACCCACTGCCAAATGCAGACGGATTAATGGTGCTGATCGGCTTTCTAAAGTTATTCCTTATTATAGATATAAAAACACTGTATTTAAAATTGCCTTCGTGGCTCAACAATATTATTAATAACTAAATGCTATGTATGAAAATGAACTATGTGAGATGATATTTGTTAAAGATTCTATAAAGTTATTTATGAAATTTAAATGCCTATTAGCGCATTACCACGTACCGAACATTGTGGTGCTTTCTCTGTAGTTCAATGATCTGTTTTTTATCAAAATTACAAAGGGTCAGTCGCAATTCAGATGTTGTATTTGACAGGGTTTATATGTCTACGTCATGTTACGAAATGTATTTGCATGGTCTGGGCTCATCACGGCTTGAGTTCACATTCTGTACTATCGGACCATTTCCACCACCCGGGTGTAATTCTCTTTGGGATTCACAAAACTCTTATACGGCGGCTAGCTGAGGACGGACGTTTTATGATTACACCGTGACTAGTGTTTGTACGAGTAGGCGCTTCCTGAAGTTTGCCCGTCCTAGCTGTGATGATGTATCGTACGCGACCTGTTCGCCACTGACTTCGATGGCATAAGCTCGGATCGCTAGAATGTTTAACATAACGTTGTCCTGGCTCACACACACGGTGCGAGGTTTCCATCTTGGCCACTTTTTGATTCACGTCTGTTAACAAATACTGTTGGTCAAAGATAAATTATATCTCACCGCATTCCAGAATGCGAGTCCTTCAAAATTCTTGTGAGACTTCTACATTGGTTGTGCTTTAAGCATGATCTTCGCATGATTGTCGGATCACATCGGCGTGTCTGGTTGACATTTACATACATCCCAACAAAAAATGATTGGGATAGTCAAATGGCTCCCCTCCGCTGTTTGGTGATAATGGAATGTCGGTTCAAGGAGGCTGATTGATTATGTTTCTCCGCCTGCTATTAATACAGCTGCGTGAAAGGTTCTAGAGTGGAGCTTCTTCTATGTAAGTACTCGCTGCAATACTCTTTAAAAAACTGAACAAGGGCAGGTTCCCAACAGCCACAGCTGAGGGTTAGCTGGACAGTTGAAGTTGAAGTTCCATTTTATGCTACTGTGGACACCTACCTTTGGATTTGGGTCAAAATCAAAATAGCTGTCGGGTCATTCTTCAGCTCACGGTGAGCTCCCGATGAAGTTAGTGTCCATTGTCGCATTCTGATGGCGAATCCTGGTACACCACGACGATCGTAACCAAAATTTCTAAACAAAGTATAAATGCATCTGTAGATAAGCTCCACAGCAACCTCTAAATGCACCGCTCTGGTCGTTCAGGGTAACCACCGCGCATAAAACAATGCTAACCAATATACTATTTTCTGACACGGCGACCAATAGCGACTAGGCAAATAGGACCCAATAATCCAACACCCCGGTAAGAGCGTAAAGGGTGCACATTATGGCGTCAGACGGATCAGGTGGCAAAACTGACACCGCACGTACAATGGCCACGGCTAGGGCTTGGACATGTGGCACGGATACAGACGGGGACCCTCTTCTTACATGCGAGGCTAAATAAGGAAGTGAGCCCTGTGTATCCAGAAATCAGCGACGCCGCATTTCATTTATCGTAAGTCTACTATTCTATGGGTGGTGTGCGTTGCTTCCGCGGTGGAGAAAGAGTGATCCATTACCAGTATGGCGAAGTGATGAGTTAGTGGAAATAATTAATTGGAGACGGCTGAGTTCGGGTATGGCAATAGGCGGGCAAAGCGATGCGCCCATTGATAGTAAAACCGCCACGATATTCGGTCTAGCATGGTGTCAACTTAAACAATGAAACGTGGAAACTGTCGGTAGACCACTTCTTAGCTAGGAAGTAAGCACGGATCTCGGGTTTTATAGAATTCGTATGAACTTTGTCGAACGATAAAGCAATTTCAGCGTTCCTCAATTCATCAGAAGACATCTCACACCTGGAGAAGCGCTGTAGCCTAGACCTGAGTTGGTTATAGAAAGAGACGGTATCCATGCAACTAGAACTCGTATGGGACTATTATCCCCAAGTGTGGAAATAATGTTGCACGCAACATCTACTAGAGAAATAACATTAATGACAGCACAATGAGAATTTTCTTACGCCTTCCTCAGTTCGAGTAAGAGTCATAGTGACAGTGTGTAGGTTCGACTGGGCCAAAATTCACGCATTTTCTATACAGGACAAGAGTGTCCTGTTATACCACGCTTGAACTAGAACGAAATTTAGCGTTTTCATTTTGATGGCTTCATCTGCGTATTATTGCATTACTGTCGGAAGCCGATCCCCACTGATTAAGAGTCGTGCTTGAGCAAAAGTTCTGAAAGTCGACTAGGCTACGAAAAGTGGTTTAAAATCTATTTTTAATTGATGCGGATCCAAAGCAAACACACACGGTTTATGAGGAGTCACTCCCAGACGGACATAGTATTTACCTCGGTCTAGACATTTTTCACTAAACGGCCTGAGTCGGCTGCCCAGGACTGCAGCTTGTAGTTCCAAAAGTGGTACTGTTGTCTCTTCTTTTCGGTGCGCATCTTGATTTGGCGGCAAAAAATTACTTGTATATCGTTAACATGTTTAAGTCGTGATATACCACTGCAGCGTAAGCGGGCTGCACTGGGCATCTACGAATATGTGTGTTGCAATTCCTCAGCGGTGGAGTATGCGGTGCGAAATAGATCTTGGAACTGAAAAGTACTTGATCTCTTGGACATTTCCACCATGCAACCCCATTGATGTTGGAGACGGGATGACAGTTGTTCATCCCAGGATATTTGTTGTTTCCATGTATCTTGCCCAAAAATTAGCTTGACCCCCGACGGTAATGTTGGCAGAAAACCGAACGATCAAAATGGCCCATAGCTAATCCACAACAATTCAGGTTTACGTTGGCGGCCTGACCGCATCGATAACTCTCGCGTCAGTATTGTTGTGGAATCTGAAATAGAAACTCCAAAAACATAATCGCTGGAATTCCAATACATACCTAAGACATTTATCGGGTTGTAGGGAGCGCTCCATGGCACTACAATCGAAGTTGTGATGGCTAACCTGGTAGTTCACACATGAAGCTTCTTGCAATGGGAGATGGAAGGTTTAAGCGCAAATGGGAATCAGCACGACGCCCCCGCATTTATTAAGACACGCTTCCTTGACTACATCTTCGGCTTCATTGTGTATGATCAAAGCATGCGCGAGATCACCACATAGGTATTTTCACTACGATAGCCTTTGCACCTCGGCGGCATCCTTTTCTTGAAACTATTGGCGTTGATTCTTAGTAATAGGCCACAACAAAGCGAAGCATTGCAGCACCGATATCATTGAAGACAATGACTAACAGTTGGGAATCAGGTTGAGAGCTGGTCGCCATATTCGCCACAGAACAGCGTGTGATGGATCTTGTCTATCTCAATACAGGACATCTTTACTCTGTGAGACATTTCTTGTATGTCGCACGAACTACTGCGACTTGACGAGACGAAATTGGGAACACACATGTATGGCCATTTAACGGCTTGACGCTGTGTCAGGCCCCTTCAATAGTAGTGAGCTCAAGACACCATTCGATGGGATGCTGCAGCCATCAAATACTATTCGCAGCCTATGTGCTTGATTGAGGAATTTACCACCCCAAAAGTGTGGTAAATAACCACGTAAACGGGCCTTCAACTCTCAGTTTCTTACGATTGTGTAGAGTCTGAGCGTATCCCCTTTCTATTGATGTGTTCATCTCAGCAATGTCAGCTTTCGGCCATATTTATATCTTTAGCCATTTTGTTTTTCCATCCTTTATGAGTCTTACGCTTGGCCAGTTCGTAATTTGTGAGCAAATTAATGTTATCTTTTTACGCCCATAATAAAACTCTAACTTCGGACACGCTTTATCAATGTATTTCGTCGTCTCCTGCAGAATTCATCTTGCTGCTTAGATCATCGTTGCTCTGGAAAGCCCCCACGGGCCAAACAGTGGACTCTGTCACTACTAGGCTGTCACGAAACATGAAATATTCTCAACTAAATTTAGCAACTGTTGAGCAGCGCGAAATTGGTTTCGGAACATCAGAGGAATTTAAGTACTTGGAGAGAAGCTCCAATGGGATGTGTTGGGAACCATAAGCGACACCCACCAGCCACAACTTTAGTATTATTCTGTCTGCTT
>JARSSU010042092.1:0-44020 GCA_029619165.1 Eurosta solidaginis | reverse complement strand
ATACGTGCCCCCCTACCATTCACTCCAACCATGTCTCTTTGCTCATCCTTTGAAATTGCTGTCTCCTTGGACTTCAGTTGCGGGAAGATCGATGCTTTTTGTGGTCATCGCACCTATTGATGGGTAGAAGACTGTTACGAGAAGAGAATAAGAAGAATGTATAGGTTGGTACAGTAAGCTACGAGGTCAATGGTTTTTGGCGAGGAGCTCAGGTGGGCCAACAGTAACGACATCATTAGGATTGTAAGGTATTCTCTTATGATCTGTGCTTGATCCAATCGAGCGAAAGCGAGCGTTCATGGACTCTTCCAGTGCTTAAGAACGGTACTGAGAATAGTTCAATTAATGTCCTTTGTGTTTTTTTTTTTTCAATGTAAAGATGCCAATTATTCTGGGGTGAAAAGCAAGTGGAGACTTCGGTGTGGTGTGGAGCAGGATAGAGGCTTGTGTTCGTGGTGAATGCGGCTGAGTGCTATTTTGGCATTTTTTGAGCTGGTATGAGGTAAATGAGAGGGTGTTTAACCATACAAGCTCTGTATAAGTCTAGTCGGAATGAAAAGGAAAGCGACTTCTGTGCAGATCCGCATCTCTAGCGAACGGTTTAAGATTAAGAACTGTCTTATCGGAGCGAGTCCCGGTATGTACTTAGAAGGCAATGGTCGCTCTCGACGCAATTTTTCTTTGGGAGGATACGCGAAAGATGGTCATCCACCGTAGTGAGTTGTAGCGTGGCTCCGCCTACCAAGATCGAAGCTCCTGTTTCAGGCAGTGCGAATGACATCAAAAATTTAGAAACAGTTTTTCAATTATTCTATGCTTTTTCGCCTCTCGTCGTGGATTTGGCAAAACTCCGAGTGAATTCTGCTGAAAAGCTTTCTCATTAAACCGTATCATCTCATCTGTCTTGCAGATGCGTTCAGAGTCTGTTTCTCTCGTTCTGCCGCCAATTTTTTTTTATTTGTTTTTTTTGGATTAAGATGAGCGCAAAGACAGTATAACATAAAAATTGTAACGTTTAGAGTCCTGCGGACTCGCCTAACTTTATGGCCTCAATTACAAGCACCCCGTGGTAGGAATTCATAGTCTTTTTTCAGACTTTTAGACTTAATCCGTTCGATCACGGGGACGCGTGTCAACTGTTTGGTGACTAAGACGCAAATCGTTTGGGTGGAACATTTTTACCAGGCCACGGGGATATTTCTCTGCCTTCCTACAAGTGTCACTGTAGTTGTTAGACTATCATAGATATGTACATGGTAAAATATGGCGGGTGCATTCATTTATTTTCCTGATATTTAGGGGGCTTTCAACAGTCATTGAGCATTTACATGGATTGTGAGCCCATCCTGACTACGGCATCATTTGGTTTGTGGATAGCCTGCACAAAACTGTACGTTCACTAAAAACTAGAACAGGTATGCAGACTGTCAATGGATGGTATGCGTGGACAGCTTTAGCGCAGGCAGTACTGCCATATTAGTATGGCGTCATCTTAACATCAAGCGGACTGTACAAAAATGTCGAACAGAGTGTTTGGTTATGTATCGATGTCTCCAACAAATAGAAGTGTTGAGTTTTTTATCACTGTAGTGTCTTTAAGGTGGAGTGTTTAGCCATGACTAAAAAGCAATTATAATATCCTGCTTTGCCTTTCGTGCAAACTCCATGTTTTTTTTGTAGAACATATAATCAGGGTGAGTCGGCCTGGATCTTCCGAAGCACAATCGTTCTCGTGACATTTGGTTTTTAGTGAATTTAAGCGGCTTCATATCCTGCTGCAACAACAAGGAGAGAGCATGCTGGCATGCTTTGTTGACTCCCCCATAATGGCCTAGCGTTAATAACCGAAAGAATCGGTCTTGTTGTATACGATTAATCTTCAGATCTTAGAAAAAGCTAGAAAGGTGAAATTTCCGCATGCTCCCAGTCTATAAAGCGTCGGTTAAAGTTCGTTTGTAAGAAATTTATATTTTAAGTGATACAAGTGCTATAGCACAAATAATACTTAAATTACACCTATAGATAGTTTATATGTAGATACTCATGAATATTATAAACATACATACATGCTTATTAGAGCGGGTCTATTGTATGGGGAAAGCATGGGAAAAAACTTCAGGTGCACATCCAGTTTCTGATCTATGGGTCATGCTGAGTAGTATTGTCCATAGGTACCATAGGTTCTGAAATGAATTTCGAGCCTCCCTAATTTGTTAAGAAAAATTTTTATATCCAATCCGAATAGCGGGCTCTCACAATAAATACTATGAAAATAATGTCAAATTCGATTCGATTGGATATAAAATTTTCTAACATAGAATTAGGGAGGTTTGAAATTCATTTGAAGACCTATGTGGTCCATGGACAATATTACTTACTATTACCCTAGATTCGAAACGGATGTTCCTTTTCAACATAAATTTGACCACCCTAATGCGTATTTAGTACTATATAGTGTACTTTAACCTGGTCGTTTTTATGGTGCGAAAGTTAACCGATATCGCGCCAATCGATTTTTTGATAAGATTTTGGCTCAGAAAAAAAGTTCCACTAGCATCACCAAAAAATAATTTTCGAGCATGTGCGAAAAAAAAATGGCGAAAGGGTAATTTTTTTGAGCAGAAACTCCCCGAAAGCCCAAATAATTTTGTTTTTTTTCGGAGCTCTAGAATTATTTCTTGGTATGCGGTATTGAACTTTTTTTCCTGAGCCCAAATCTATCAGTGAAAATCGATGGCGCGTATCGGTTATAAATCAACCCAGTCTAATGTACATACTTACATACATGTGTAGCATAAACATTATCATATTATGATAATTCTTCCTCTAATCTGTTGCTAACTCGTCCAATACAACTTTTATCAAATCTGTTTATACCAGTTCGTTCATAATATGTTATTTTATGTATGTGTTTTCTTAGTCAGCTTGATTTTTGTTTTTTAATCAGATAAATTTAAATATGACAACAAATATCTTGGCCGAGTTTACAAAATTGCATAAATCAACAAAGTGTCATAAACGTTAAAAGTTAATTCTCAGCGTAATTTATTCATTGCATCATGGTACAAGAGATTTTGATTTGGTGTAAAAAGTGGTTTTTTATTTTAAATATTTTAGACATTTTTTGACAAACTTAAGACGTAATACTAGGTAAAATATAAGTTATCAAATAATTAAAATTTTTTTATAAGGAACATATATTTTTGGCGCCAAGACTTAACTTTGAACTATTCCGTAAAAAAAAATAATAAAAAATATAAAATATTTAAGTTAAATCGTTTTTAATTGAAAACAATATTTACATGAAGTAATAATAATACTAAAGCTAGTAAATAATTAGTAGGTCCTAGGTACTAGTCATCACACTCCTCATCAATCTAGGGCGTTGATCAGACAATTAAATAAAAGCGTTGGGCGCGTGAAATTTCTAAAAAGTGAGGCGTAGCATAACCTGATTAAGGTTCAGTTGGTCTTACTATATGACTATCAATAGAAATATGACTCGTCCAACGCTTTTATTTAATTGTCTGATCAACGCCTAGATTGATGAAGGAGTGTGATGACTAGTACCTAGGACGTACCTAATTATTTTCTAGCTTTAGTATTATTATTACTTCATGTAAGTATTGTTTTCAATAAACCGTTTAACTTAAAAACTTTTTTTAAATTATTTATTTCAAGTTTTTAGTCTTGATTTAATTGCCTATTATTTCTCATTCTATTTAGTCATTTAGTGGCTCATTATTACAAGGACTCTTTCCTGACATTTGTTACAATCTAAGTCCTCAATACATAATCCTTCCAAAGACTTTACTCGAATCTTTCGCCGCTTTGTATGCTTGTCCCTCCTCCAACTCCAAAATATTTTGATGTCACTTCTCCGGAGGTATGTAATATTTCTTCCACAATACTGAGACCAACTCGACATCATTAGTCGCATTTATATTCATGTATGAAATCTTCGGGGAGCAACCTTATTGCTACCACAACACACACAGCATTCGGGAGATCGCCATACAAGGTGGATCCAGGGGTGACCGACTCTCACATGTTGTTTTGTACGATATGGGTCACCAAATAGAAAGGACTTACATGAGTAGTGTTTTAAAAGACAGGAAATGGCTTAGTTGTCATATGTGAAGCGCAATTTCGAGATAGCGACCACCAAGGAACATGGTGGACCAGAAAATCATCTGCCAGCGTACGCTATTTATTTAGATATGTAATACCTCACGAACACAGTATTTCTGCCAAGATTTCAGAGGGCCTTTGATCGCCCTGCAAAACTTTTTCATTTTATACTACTTAATATGGAAGGTGTCACACCCATTTACAAAGTATTTCTAAAGTTATATTTGCGTCAATAACAAATCCAATTACAATGTTCAGTCTCTTTTTTCATATTGGGTATAGAATTAGGAATTTTTTTAATTTTTTCGTAATTTCGATATCGAAAAAGTGGGCGTGGTCATAGTGCGGATTTTCGGCCATTTTTTATCACCAAGACAAAGTGAGTTCAGATAAGTACGCTGAACTGAGGTTGCAGTAAAGATATCATTTGATTTTTGCTCAAGTTCTCGTGTTAACGGCCGAGGTGAAGGACAGACGGTCGACTGTGTTAAAAACTGGGCGTGGCTTCAACCGATCGCCCAGTTTTTCACAGAAAAACAGTTATCGTATAAGATCTATGCTCCTACCAAATTTCACAAGGATTGGTTATTTTGTTCGACTTATGCATTAAAAGTATCTAGGCAAATTAATAGAAAGGGCGGAGCCACGCCCATTTTGAAATTTCTTTTATTTTTGTCTTTGTTGCACATATCATTACTGGGTTAAATGTTGACATAATTTACTTATATACTGTAAGGATATACATTTTTTGTTATTTGACTTACAATTTTTTTTTAAAAGTGGGGCGTGTTCGTCATCAGATTTTGCTAATTTTTGTTGTGCACACATATAGTGATATGAGTAACGTCCTGCAAATTTCAGCATGATATCTTCAACGACTGCCAAATTACAGCTTGCAAAACTTTCAATTACTTCTTTCAAAAGTAAGCGGTACCACGCCCATTGTCCAAAATTTGTTACTAATTTTCCTATTCTACATGCACCATACCAAGTTTCACGCTTTACCTGTCTTTGTAATGAATTATCGCACTTTGTGTTTTGAAATTTTCGATATCGACTGCAAAGAATGTGGGCGTGGTTGATAGTCGATTTCGTTCATTTTAGAAGCGATCTGAGATGCAGTGCAGGAACACATACACACCAATTTACTTAAGTTCTCAGTGTTTACGACGTGACGACAGACGACGGACGGACGACGGACATTGCTAAATAAATTGTTCTTTTTTCGCCCAGATCAGCTTTGATATCTAGCAGTATCTATATCTATCTCAATGTCAGTTTATGCCGGTACGGATAACCGTTGATGCGAACACCGTTAATAGTACGCTGTGAGCTCTCCTCAGCTGAGTATAAACACGAATTATTTCAGAATGTGCACATGGTGTTTTTATTTTGGAAAATTTCGGTTATTGCGACCAGAGGGTGTTGTAGAGCCTTCAGCTCTAATTTGACTGCTATGCGTTCAGTGAGTAAGTCATTGCCAAGTAAAAAATCAGATTTTCAAACGTGTGCTTTTTTCGTCGTGTCGTTAGAAGATAGTTTAGTTTCATTCCGTGAAAAGTTCAATGATGACGAGGAAAAAACAAAACAATTATTACCTGGTGTAGGTTATACAGAAATCGTAAAACGTACTCGTCGTAGAAAAAACAACCTAATGACGGAAATGCTCGCGTCGCGATGACTTTAGCACAAAAGGTTTCCTTGAAATCATCGACAATCTTCACAGTGAAAGTATATGGAAGTTTCAGAGAAATTTGCATTTCTCATCAACTTTTCTCTAAGTGATGGAGACCTCCACGAAGCAATAAATAACTTAATTCGCTTTTATTCTAGAGATTTGGAAGCATTTTTCATTGAAATGAAACAATTCCAAAGTTACGTGAACTTCAGATACACCGATGCACAAAAAACTCATAGTCATTCGTATAAGATTCTAATCGAAGATCAACTGGCCGATGTGTTTCCTAGCACAGAAATAGCTCTTCGGATGGATTTTTTAACATTGATGATCAGAAATTCTTCTGCCGAACGATCCTTCTCGCAATTAAAAAGAATCAAAGCTGCTGAAAGAGCTACACTGCGACAAGAGCGACTCGAGATGTTAGGTATACTTTGCATTGAGTCGGATTTATTGAACAAAATTGATATTGATGGTATAATTGATGAATTTGCCCAAAACAAATGTAGAAAACGACACGTTTAAAATGTAGATAGTAATTTTATTGATATTATTACATTGTGACAATAAGCTTTTTATGAAAGACATGTTTGTATTTCTTAATCGAAAAAAGAAGGAACGGACGTGGAAAAAGAGTCCCCAAATTGATGGTTGCCCAGGGCCTCGTTGAGACTTAATCCGGCCCTGGGCGTCCCCATGGAGAAGAAAACCTTTTGAAAGCATCTCCCTCCACTTGCTCTGTTGTAGTAGTAATTTATTTACTCAGATAATGACAAACGAATGATAGGAAAACTATTCTTACTTCGCGTCTAACCCATACTTTTCGTGATACTTATACTGCAAAAAAAACGGTGTTTTGCCCACAGTGCCGTTGTGGGAATAACGGCATAAATGTTGATATTCGCACAGCCAAATATCTTGAACGATAGTTTTTTACCAGTTTTGCCAGAACTTTTTTGGCGGATCGGCTAGATTTGCAAAAAAAAACTGTTAAATAAAATTTCTAGACTCATATCACATTCACACTGCACCAAATGCGTCATTTTGGGCGAAAAATCCTCATTCCTCATACAAATTGCTTTACTGAAATGAGTAATTTGATCTTACTCTAGAAAACTACTTTGTAACATATTTTGTCTCCTAATAATTTGTTTAAATGCCGTTGTTAATTGTGGAAAATGTAAGAAAAGTACCAACGAGTGGGAAAAACAATATCACTTGCAAAGTCTGAAAGCACTCAAAGCCAAAACACATGTCAAATTCTTCCTCTTATGCTTTGCTTGCAACGGCTATAATTTCCGACTGAAAGAGGCTGGAGTAATCTGGAAGCCTGTACGATCTACTTATTTCTGGATCGACACAGTAAACAGCAGACCCGACCGCGTCAATAATGTGTCACCATTCGTATACTCATTTATGGTATGTTCTGCCATTTCTGTACCCTGTCACCAACCCTATGGCTCAATTGTGACCGCAAGATGTCTTTCGAAGCTCAGGCATGGGACTATATATTCCGTTTTACCGATATTAGATAGCGCTATACTGCTTTCGCCATAAGGCCTGCACTCAAGCTTTCCTTAAGCCTTATGCCCGGTTGCAGTTGCTTAAGCGATATTTTTGACCATTAGGTCTGCAGGCGGGATGTGTAGAATGGCATGCAATGCTGCTGTCGCGGTAGTTTTTAGGGCTCCCGTTATGCTAACAATTGATACTCTGAATACCCCCTCAAGTTTTTTGGTACACGTACTTTTTTGTGTGACTGACCACCAAACAAGAACCCTATAGTATAGGATAGGGTATACAATCGCAGTAAATACCCAAATAGAAAGATAGGTCGATAAGCCTCATGTACATCCTAGCATCCTTTTATATACATACAGTGCCGCGGAGGCTTTCGTCGCTCGCTCTTCCAAATGGAGTTTCCACGACAACTTAACATCTAGTATAACTCCTAAACACTTTGTGCTATATTTTTCTTGTAGAGTTACAGCTCCAAGCTTAGCCCCAGTCAAATTAGGGACCTTATATTTCCTTGTAAATAATACTAGATCGAGTTTTATCACGTTGGCGGTTAAAGCGACTCCGACTCCATCAGAGAGCTGATTGTTGTTAGATATGTTCCGCTTATCAGACTTACATGTAATCTATATATGCCGCAAGTTTGACTGGTCGTCTTTCGAACCGCCTAAATAATTGGTTTATAACCAGTGTCTACAGCATTGATGATAAAATCGCACTCTGCCTTGCTTCTCTGTTTACAGATTTTGTGGCCTCCATAGGTCCCATTGCGACGTGATCATTGACAAAGAATCGTGATAGAAACTCATTTTTTAAATCACAATCGCTTTGAAATGGTGGATCGGATTAATGACATATGTGAACTAGCGACAGCTAGTATTCGTTAAATTAATAACATATTGTGATTTTTAAAAATAGTATGACAGTTGCATAGTTCAGATAAGTAACCTCTAGTTCCGTTGTACTTGATATTCTCAACGTAGTAGGGGTTATTCATTGCAGCACTCTGTACGTAGGCTCCCTACACCATTATGGCTCGCGTTTGAGTTTGCCTAGGGCTTACAACTTTCTAGAAGGATTTTCCTGCCTTATTCCTATTAATTTTCTTTCCTTAAAAAGGTCGTAGGTTTTACATTCTCTTTGCTTAATGATATCGCTCTCCGACACTCAGGGCCGGATTAACCCTCAACGGGGCCCTAGGCAACCATCAATTTGGGAGCCCTTTTTCACGCCCGTTCCCTTCTTTTTTTATACCTAACATCTCGAGTCGCTCTTGTCGCGTTGTAGCTTTTTCAGCAACTTTGATTATTTTTAATTTCGAGAAGGATTGTTCGGCAGAAGAATTTGTGATCATTAATGTTAAAAAAATCCGAAGAGCTATTTATGTGCTAGGAAATACATCGGCTAATTTATCTTCCATTAGAATCTTATACAAATAACTAGGAGTTTTTTGTGCATGGGTGTATCTGGAGTTCACGTAACTTTGGAATTGTTTCATTTCAATAAAAAATTCTTCCAAATCTCTAGAATAAAAACGAATTAAGTTATTTATAGCTTCGTGGAGGTCTCCATCACTTAGACAAAAATTTGATGAGAAACGCAATTCTCTCTGAAAATTCCAGCAACAGCACTTCACAGCATGCTCTCCAACCAAATTAAAGGGAATGCGCGGTACAGGGAACATAGATCGCATTCTCATTCAAACTCAACATTCTTGCTTGCACACCTTTATACTTTCCGGACATGTTTAATGCGTTGTCATATTATTGTCCTCTACAATTTTGAATATCTAAACCACAGTCTTCAGTAAGAAACTTTAAAGTTTGATTCGCCATACTTTCACCAGTATGACCTTCCAACTGAAGAAAAGTTATACACTTTTTTTATTATTCAATATACTCTCCTTTCTCTTCGATTCACTTCTTTGCACGCTCATACAATTTGTCAAATGATTCGGAAATGTCCTTTTTAGGAACCTTGTCTAGTTTGTCGGTCGTCGCCGTTTGAATGCGCTCAATTGAGTTTTATTTATTTGAGTAAAATTTATTTTAAGTTCTGATTATATTTTTCTTTCACTATTTAGAATTTTATGTTTGTAAGAAAATTTTAGAAGTCTTTTTCATTTTTCGAGGGCCTCTGGCAACTGCCAACCTGTTAATCCGGCCCTGTCGACACTGCTCATTGGCCCTTTGCGCAAAGTGGCGTTGTAAAATTGAACCGCCCCACAGTGGTCGGTCTTATATGAAGTTGGTGGCCAAAAATACTTCAACTTCACGGCTTTACAAATATGTGAGAATTATTTTTCATAAAATTGGTGCGGGTGATATCTTCATACCGACCCACAACCACCAACTTTCACCGCATGCATACAAAAAGTAAGTAGATGTGGGAGGAAAAGTGGTAATATGTGTCTATCGCAAATACATTGTTTAATAGGATTAAATAAAGAAATTAAAGTTTTTAAAAAATCTTGCATACAAAACAATAACAAAACAACAAACATACACAAAAGTTTACATTTGCATATCGTCGACTGCATAAAATAATGTCGTATGTTACATGCGAGCACAAATAACATACGACAATAATGTATTAGGGTGACGCTTTCAGAAAACCGTCGCAAAACATAGTTAGTGGCAGAAAGTTGCAGCTGATATTAACACTTTAGAATCTTAAAACTTTAACTAATAATAAGATATAAGTCCTAACGTGAGGATCGGTGAGGAACCCAACTAAAACTCTAGCTGAAATTGAAATATTTGTGCAAATAAACACTAATAAAGGCACTGGTGAAATTTTAAATAACAAATAACACAACAAGCTAAACCCACTAATATTATTTCAAAATGAAGCAAATACCTTTGAATTCAACATTCATTTCTATTTAGTTCAATACAATGATATTTTATGTATTTTTCAATAGCTTAACTTGCACTTTATTTTTATCTTGCTCACACGGCAAAACCCAACTAATACCATAGACTCAATTTTGAAGCTATTCTTAAGGAGTACAGTTCGAATACAATAAAAACAAATATACCTTTTAAAGGGCTGTTCTAATTATTAAGAATTCATGAGCTTATCACCGGCTTATAATAATTGAATATTCAATTATTATGTTTTTTCTAAGAGAAACTGAAAAGAAAGAAAGAAACATTTACTGTCATATTGCGATGGTACAATTTCGAAAACCGCCACGAATTCATCGTCAGGCAATTTCGTAATGTTATCAAAGGTTTCACCGAGTTTCGAACCGCGCATCACCGGGAAACGCAGTTGCCGTAACCACTAGGGCTGTTCTAATAAGAGAACTAACGACACATTTGGTGACAAACTTTTCACTTTGATTTTTTTTATTTTTGGCCTATGGAACCGACCACTGTGCGCCCCAATAGGTTAAGTACATTTACTTGTTCACTTACGAATACAAATACCTACATTGTAATCTGCATACGTTTTGTGGCTTCAGCAGGATGCAAAATGTGACATCAATAACGTAGACTAACGATGAATTATTTGCGGCTGAAAGCCATTTTGTGCATCTATGAAATATAAAAATTATGCAAACAGCCACGGAAAAATGTAATAATTTAATTTCGCGGAAAATCAGTGACAGCGCAAAAATAATAAATTGTTACATAGTGAAAATTTATTTGCAACATTTTTCTCATACACATAGCTACCTATGTTAATAGAGCAGTAACAATATATATTCATATTTACCAATTGACGACTCCAATACATATTTACGTACTCCCATGTACCTGGATGCGCTGTACGTATTTTAGTTCCCCGCCATTTTGGGGGTTAACTGCCCAACGCGTGCGAGATTACCATTCGTAAAAAAATTTGTAAAATCTGCTTTCGAAATTTATATTAATATTGGACACGTGTGGTGTTGTCATCTTTTTGCATGCATTAATATTGTGACGAATTTTCACATCACTAAATAAATGCCACCGTGGTGTGATGGTAGCGTGCTCCGCCTACCACACCGTATGCCCTGGGTTCACACCCCGGGCAAAGCAACATCAAAATTTTTAGAAATAAGGTTTTTTCAATTAGAAGAAAAATTTTCTAAGCGGGGTCGCCCCTCGGCAGTGGTTTGGCAAGCACTCTGAGAGTATTTCTGCCATGAAAAGCTCTCAGTGAAAACTCATCTGCCTCGCAAATTCTGTTCGGAATCGGCATAAAACAAGTAGGTCCGTCCCGCCAATTTGTAGGATTAAAAAGGAGCATGACGCAAATTGGAAGAGAAGCTCGGCCTAAAATCTCTTCGGATGTTATCGCGCCTTATTTATTTATAAATAAATGCACAACAACAAAAACATTAAAGCAAGCTACATAAACACATTAATCATCATTTACCCACATACATACAAATCAACGAAGAGATAACTCACACACAGATGTAGTCATCAGCTGAAGTAGTACTCACGCATACACCCGCATATGGCTATAAGATAGACATAAACTACAAATATACATGTATATAGCTAATAACCAAGCAAGGGATAAAATTGTTCTGGAATACAGTTTCGCGAAATGACCAGACCTTCGGAGAAATGGATGAACGAGAAAACAGAGAGTATAAAAGCAGCGCAACCCGAGGCATGACTAATCAGTTTGATTTAAACACGCTATCAGTTGCGAAGTGAAGTTTAATTATGAAGTATAATTGTACTACTCCCAGTGTAGTCTAATAAAGACCATTTTCAATACAGAATATTGGAGTGATTTATTCAAAAGTTTAGCGATTCGAACGTTAGCAGAAGGTTGCAAATAAGCAGAATTTCTCGAAATTTGTTACAATATGCTATTTAATTTAATCAAAAAGCGTATCATAAGATTTATAAATCCGATCTGCAGAAGCTGAACTACTTGGCGATATTGAAATGGTTTCAAGAGATATTCTATTGAGCAGCGTCACACATTTCACTGCTATACAAATTTTCACTGTAAGTAGCAGCCTCCATACCATATGGCATGGGAATGCGATTTTTCTTGGGGATCACCATATGTGCATTTAAGGCTGAAATGCCAGGAAGAATACATATAAAACTACGGCTAGGTGAATCGTTCTGGCGGCTGCCGTGCTCCATTGAAAATTTAGAAAAAAGTTTTTTCAATTACAAAAAAGTCTTTCTAAGCGGGTTCGGCCCTTCGGCAATGATTTGGCATACACTCCGATTGTATTTCTGCCATGAAAAGCTTCTCAGTGAGAATTCATCTGCCTTGCAGATGCCGTAGGTCCCAAATTTGAAGAGAAGTTCGGCCTGAAATCTCTTCGGAGGTTACCGCGCCTTGCATTTATCTATTTTTAATACGGTTTCTTGGTTACAAACATTTATAATAATTAGCTCTGTTTTCTTTAGCAGGACATTATTAATAACGAAGAAAAATGTTGGCTGGTTTCGTGACATGTAAGTACTTTCATTAAGAACAAGAAACATTGATTAAATCGAATTTATTTAAACACATTAGACTTGAGTTTCCCTGAATTTGGAAAAGTAATCAGTTCTGTCTTGCACTAATCTCCAATAAACACAAAATAGTTCAGCAAGGCGTTCACATATGTTCCACCCCTAGGAACTAGATTATTACGCTGTAAAATTTTCACGTTTCCCCTTTATTCGGGCTTCCACCTAAATATCACACCCAGAGGTGGTTCCTTGTCTATGAAAAAAATTGGCGTCTCTAAAATTTGTACATAATAACCGACTATCGAGGGTTGCATAAAACTGAACCACGTCCCGGAATCTTGGAGAACGGCTCGCGTAGTCTTCATACCGGAAGCGAGAGGAACTTGTCATCTGTACCTGATAGAATACAGGCCTCTTAGTTTTACATATTTTCTGTCCAAAACCCTAGATAGATTCAGCACAACATTCTTACACCAAAAACAAATCAGTTGATGATGCATTGAATAAGCTTAAGCTTGGAGGGGTAACTAAGCTGCTACTAAATAAATGCACAACAACCATAAAGCAGCCACTCTTATGTAGAAGGCGACGAAGAGATATCTCATCTCACACATACGAATATGTAGGTAGTCATCAGCCGAAGTAGTTACTCACATATACACAGGCATATGGCTCCAAACTACAAATATACATGTATATGGCTGGTAACCAAGCATGAAGTTCGCGAAATTACTAGACCTTAGGAGAAATTGGTGAACAAGGAAACCGAGAGTTTAAAACGCAGCGCAAGCTGAGTAATCAGTTTTAATTTAAACACGCTATTGGTTGTGAAGTATAATTGTGAAGTACTACTCCCAAAGTAATCTAAATAAAAACCATTTTGCAATACAGAATATTGGAGTGATTTATTCAACAGTTTAGCGTTTTGAACGTTAGCAGAAGGTTTCAAATAAGCTCAATTTCCCAAAATTCGTTACAGTATGTAGAAATTATACTGGATAGTAAGTTGTTCTGGAAACTCAATATGGACGAGAGACTATATACAAATATACAAGAGGTTGCTACGTTGCACGTTGGCCCTATCGCTCAAACTCTCCCATTGGGTTTTTGGCAAGCCTATATTATATTATGGAGTCCTAGTTTGATAAGCAGCCACACAAAAGAGTACGTTTACCAAGAAATTTCTTCTAAGGCAAGTAATTTACCTCAGTTATATCCAAAAGAAAATATCGAAAGTATATCGATAGTAAATTTAAAACGATCTCGTATGCGAACGTTAATCATCGGCTAGATGTGTTGATTTGCGTCACTCCGAAGCTTATTTATTAACATTATCTATCTCTCAGAAAAATGTAAAATTTATGTTGAACGGTGTGATGAAATCATGCTTAATAACTTAAGCTGGTTTGTCTATTTATTTTTTTATACCCAGCTGTACTTGTACCCAGGGTATTATGACTTTGATTGGATAACGGTTGGTTGTACAGGTATAAAGGAATCGTGATAGATATAGACTTCCATATATAAAAATCATCAGTATTCGAAAAAAATTTCAGCGAAATCGGATGATAACCACGCCCACTTTTTATATATATAATATTTTGGAAAACACAAAAAACCTGATTATTTAGTAAATAATACATCTAGAAAGTTGAAATTTGACGTGTGGACTGATATTGAGACTCTTGTTAAAAATTTGAAAAAAGATTTTAAAATGGGCGTGCCACCGCCCACTTGTGATAAAATCAATTTTACAAATATTATTAATCATAAATCCAAAATCGTTGAACCTATCGTAACAAAATTCGGCAGAGAGTTTGCCTTTACTATAAGGAATGCTTTGAAGAAAAATTAACGAAATCGGTTAAGGACCACGCCCACTTTTATATAAAAGATTTTTCAAAGGGTCGTGGACGAATAAAATAAACTATATCTTTGCAAAAAATAGCTTTATATTGTAACGAATTTACTTGCAAATCCTCTTATTTGCAATCTTCTTCTAACGTTCGAATCACTAAACTGTTGAATAAATAACTCCAATATTGAATAATGGAAAATTGGCCTTTATTAAAGTACTTCACAATAACACTTATACTTTGCAACTAACTAGCTTGCTTAACAACCAAACTGATTGATAGTTCAAATGAAACTCTACTATTGTCCGCCAGATTGCGTACTTTATCAATAACTGCTTGATAGCTCAACTCAAACTGAATTCCAGCGCCTCTACATTTGCTGCCTTTTATACTCTCTGATTTCAACGTTCGCATCTTCTAGGCGCTTCCATTTCCAGAATCTACTATTTGCCATCAGCTCTCAAACTTCTCAGCTGTAACTACAATTGCACGATTTTATAGCTTCTCTCATTGCATACTTTCAGGAGTTTCTCAGATATATGCATGTGTTTGTGCATTGATTCTCCGCTGCTCGTATACGTACATGGTACATATGTGTAGACGCAATTATTGTTTCGTTTATGTAGATACATAATGATTGAATTATTGATGTGAATTCACGTCACTGCTTAGCATCGGCTTAGAGATAGCAGCACCCTTAGGTTTGCTAATATTCGTAACAATATCAATGGTATTTCATTTCCCAAGTGGATTTATAACAGTAAATACGAAAAACTTCAAATTAAAAAAAATGGGCGTGGCACCGTCCCATAACTCGAAGAAAAATTAGTTCTGAATAGAACCATATGTATATGTATTATTGCGCAGCCTTGTAACACTATTAAGCACACAAAACAAGCAACAACAGCATTTCAAGTGTACAGCTGGGTATGTAATGATCGGTTTCAACCGAACTTAGACTTCCTTACTTGTTTCTGTTTAGGTTTAAATGCATATTAACTTTGCATTGAAATCTGTTTTTCAGTTTAATGCTTTTGATATCCAAACGGTTCAAATGAATATCATTACACTACGCTACAAATATATTGAGGAGTTCAGGATTTTGTGCAAATGATCTAGCATCATTCCATTGCAAAGTTGCATAGCATATTGTTTAACAATACCCTACCAAAATATAGGGCGAGGCATTTGCTACATCATTGCAAAAACGCAACATCAAAATCCCTAGTTTATTTTTTATATATTAAAATTTAGGTAGGTTTGATCAGCTGTTTTATCTGGTTATAAGTCACCATTAATTGGCCCTTTATTCTGAGCATAAACTGTTGCACGGCAAGAAGTTTAGGTAATGTATGGGCCTATTGAAGAATAAAATAATTTAAGTAAACATCCATGTTAATCAGGGGCAGACATCTATTTAATGGGTTCAGTAAGTCGGCTGTTTTGCTTTAATTGTATATACAGTAAAGATAAGTTTAGGTCCCAATAAAAAACCGTTAAGGTGTGTCGCCTAGTTGCCAAAGGTCAGATTTGAATACATTGCGTGTTCATAAGGTAATTTCAGCTTGGCCCAGCTGTACTTGTAAACAGGGTATTATAACTTTGATTGGATAAGGGTTGGTTGTGCAGGTATAAAGGAATCGAGATAGATATAGACGTCCACATATCAAAATCATCAGTACCGACCAAAAATTTGATTGAGCCATTTCCGTCCGTCCGTCTGTCCGTTAACACGATAACTTGAGTTAATATTGAGATATCTTCACCAAATTTGGTACACGAGCTTATCTGGACCCACAATAGAATGTGTGTGGTATTGAAAATGAGTGGAATCGGATGATAACCACGCCCACTTTTTATATATATAACATTTTGGAAAACACAAAAATCTCATTATTTAGTAAATAATACACCTATAATGTTAACATTTGACGTGCCGACTGATATTGAGTCCCTTGATAAAAATTTTAAAAATTTTGTTAAAATGGGCGTGGCACCGCCCACTTGTGATAAAATCAATTTTACAAATATAATTAATCATAAATCAAAAATTGTTAAACCTATCGTAACAAAATTCGGCAGAGAGGTTGCCTTTCCTATAAGGAATGTTTTGAAGAAAAATTAACGAAATCGGTTAAGGACCACGCCCACTTTTATATCAAAGAATTTTAAAAGGGTCGTGGTCGAATAAAATAAGCTATATCTTTGCAAAAAAGAGCTTTATATCAATAGAATTTTACTTTTTTTTTAACGGGCGGTGCCACGTGTTATGTAGAAAAGTAATTTATCTGAAATGAAATGTGCAATTGAAGCTCACGCTGAGTTTATAATGCTCGAGTACACCCGAACTTAGACAACATGACTTGTTTATTTTCTAATTAATTTTTATTTCATAGAAAAAAACCAGAAGTGGAAAATTTTCAAAAAATCAGAATGTGAAACTGGTGGAAATTATGAAGGCCAATAAAGGTGGCAAGGTGGATTTTTAGCGGTCCCAATAGTGTCTTCCTGAGCCGCAGTGGGAAAGCCGTTGCTCTTGAGCTAAATGCGGTGGGGGGAGCACGATCACAAAATAACAATTTGTATGACTTAATTTTTGTTATTCAGCCCAATTCTAAATATTCCCTCGGGATTTTATTCTCTCGGCAAAATTCCTCCAATTCTTTTCTCCTAGGAAGAACAATAATTTGGGAATAGGAATTTCGAATTTTCGAAGTCAGCTGTTTTGTGAATTGAAATTTCGTTACGCATTTCTTATTTGTTTAGAAAATTGGAAAGTTGAATTATTGTTGAGAATTTGTTTGAAATTAAGAAATAAAATATAAACAATTGCACAGTATTGCATTTCACGTGGTATTTACCGAAATGAGTAATGAATTGGTGCCATAGCAACATCAACAGAGGAGCATAATAAGAAGAAGACGGTGGGATAACACAAATCCGCCGGAGTTGCCTGTTTCCATTCAGTAAAGCAATTTTCTGGTGACCAATTCGAGTTGAATTCGTCTTTCGTCATATGCCAAAATCTCTTTAAGCCTTCTTAAGATATCCTTGCGTAATTTCTGGATGGCTGCATGCAATATACCAAGAGCTCTTCCGTTGCTTATGATATACTTTTCGATTTAAAATAAAGAATATTGTGGTAGAATGTACATATTTTAGCACAAATTTGTACAAATAAGTGTTTTTTCTTAAAAGAACCAATTTCCTTTTACTATTTTGATGCATTCCCTTTAACTTAAGAAGTTAAAAAATTTCTAAGAAGGGCAAAATAATATATTTTTGATACTCGCTAATGCCCAACTTTATTTTGGCCACTCATATAACCCAGCTTAATAAAGTATAGCTTGTGTAGAGCTTTAAGCTCAATATGACTAAAACTATAGAGCTATGGTTCTACTAATTTAATGATAGTGAGATGGGTATGAGTGTAAATGCCCAGTTATCTGCAAAAGGGGTTTTTACAACCATTATCCGTCAATGATTTTGTTTTTAAGTTCCATAATGAATTTATTCACAATTATATAAATTTGCAATTAAAATTAAAAGAACTACTGCTACAAACACCTTTCAGTTTCTTTGTCTATCGTTGGGCGAACTATTTTGCCAATTTTGCTGCTGCTATGTTCGTATTGCCTTTATTCCCTGGCCAGGCGCGATCCCCAACTGAACAGTTCACAGCACCTACAATACTCCTCTCCAGCATAAATTCCCCTTAACAGAAATGGAGACTATTAAATTGTTCACGTTGATTATTCGCCATATTATTGTATTTAAATTTATCGCCATTATTGTAGCTGCTCGCCGATGTTGTTGCCGACGCAGTAAGCCGTTCACCAAAGATGGTTGCAGAAGTTGAGCTAAACGCTTGCTTGTTGATCTCCATATTGCGCATAGGGCTTACATCTTTGGCGTTGGAGGCCTTAGCAGCTGAGCGATCCTTTTGACCCATTTTTGTTTGTTTGTTTATTTGTTTGTAATTCCTTTCTTAAATAATTTAGTAAGTAATTAAAAAAAAGAAGATTGAATTGCGCTTGATAGTCACTTTTCAGTCAGGAGATATTAGTTGTGGGGGCGTGTGATTCAAGGAACGTTCTGGCGTAGCGTAAGTAAGGCAAATTCTAGACGATTACCGCAACTGGTTGTGCGCGATGCTCCTTGTTTGGATGATAAATGTTTAGAGAGACTAAAACGAGAATAATGAAAATTGTGTGGATTAGTACTGTTGGAACAAAGGGACTCTATTAAAGTTTTAAAACTAACCTTAAATTGTTAAGTAGTTTGGCTTTCGTATCTGCGCGGTCATTCATTGACACACAAATTTGTTTCTCATTGGTTATGAAATTATTTAAACAGCTGCACTTTTTCTTAAAATTATTTAAGCTAATACTTTTTTTTTAATTTGTAGATTATTTAATCTCGCGGAGAGATTTTCTTATTAATTCAGTTACTTTTAGCGATCTGTTGGGGTTGACTTTGAATAACGAAATAATCGAAACTCAGATCGTTGTTTCCATTTATAGGAGAGCATCTGTGCATGAGTTCGTGGCGTGCCTTTTAATGTAAATAAAAATAAAATAAAAAATTTTTAAGCACTTCCTTTATATAAATGGACAAAAATAAGCGAAAAATGTCTCCTTATATATAGACATATTCTTGCTAAACTTTGATTTTTAAATTTTGACATAGAAATTGCAAAAATATTTATGAGAAGTAAAAATATGAAGATGGAGACAATTGATTGACTAATAATATCTCCTTTCCTACCAACTTTCCAATCCAAGTAATGTGCGCTCCACTTTTATATTTTTGCAATTTCTGTGTAAATTTTAAAAATCAAAGTTTAGCAAGAATATGTCTTTATATAAGGAGACATTTTTCGCTGATGAAGTGCTTAAAATTCTTTTATTCGAATTTTATTTTCTCCTTTTCTTAAATTTTTTCGGTGTCTTAACCTATCTGTTAAGTTTAACGCTTGTAGCTCAATGAGAATTTATATAAAAATCAATCCCAAAATTCCCTGCGTTCTGTTTGATTTTTCTAAATATCCGTGCGTCCCCTAGCAAACCTTTTTGTATCGTGCCATCGGCTGTCATCGACCTCTGAATTAAGTTTGAAATTTCAAGTCTCTAGCTCAACGAGGAGTTACTTAAAACCCGGTTTCAAATTTCCAAATTATTTCTAATTTTTTCGATCCGTGAACTACCTAACGGAATAGTTTTCTCCTTTTGTTCCTTTGTCGCGGTGTCTTAACCTGTCTCTGAGGTTGCATGTTTGTAGCTCAATGATAAGTTACTTTAAAATCGATCTCAAAACACCAAATTTTCAAATTCTTATCTAAATATTTCGATCCACGCGTCAGCTAACGGATTTTTTCTCCTTTTCTTAAATTTTCTCGGCGTCTTATCCTATCTGTGAAGTTTTACAGTTGTAGCTCAATTAAAAATTACATAAAAATCAATCCCAGTTTCCCTCCGTTTCGTCTAAATATCTCATCGACCTCTGAATTAAGTTTGAAATGTCAAGTGTCTAGCTCATCGAGAAGTTACTTAAAAGTTGGCTTGAAAATTTTTAAATTCTATCTAATTATTTCGATCCGTGCGCCACCTAACGATTTTTTTTCCTTTTGTTGCATTGTCACGATGTTCTAACCTATGTGTAAAGTTTCACGTTTGTAGCTCAATGAGAAAGTTACTTAAAAATCGATTGCAAGATTTGTATGAAAAGCGGACAAACATTCAACCGACCTAATATAAACGAAGTAAAATATCAGTAAATACATATTTGCTTATACACATTAGATTGGGGCGGCCCATACGAAACATAAATGAAAGATGTACGTTCGTGAAAAATGTGCGCCCAGAAATCTGAGTCGTTTTGTGCCTGGACACTGATAAAGATACTGATGAATATTCTGCTTTTTTCTTTGTTCTCACAGCCTCTGCAAAGGGATTTAAGGAATTGGGTAGCGTAACCCTTCCAAGCACGTCACAGCGCAAGGTATGGCTCCTCAAACTCAATTGTAAATCTCATCTACCCGTGGAGAATCCTGTTCATTTAACAAGCCACAAGTTCTTCACTCAAGGACGGAGTTGTATGACTTGGAAGGTTCTACGTCTTCATATCACATCATATCACTCATATCCGAGGATTTCATGCTAGTATCCTAAAAAAAATACATGCACGATTTAAATCAGAGGAGGGGCAAAGCTACTGTTTTAATTTGCGTCGTGCTTCTTTTAATTTTTCCTATAAACTGACGAGACAGAGCCTACATCGGTGGGATAGCAAAATGTCTTGTGATGGCGCTCGTAATTTTTGTTTTTTAAGATTTGTTAAGTTTGAGAAGAAAGTTCGTTCCTTGAGTTGGTGCATGTGAACTTCGTTGTGTAAATCCAGATCTTTCGTCATAAGATCGCCAATATCGTCGTAAAGAGTTGCGCCAGATTATGTCCATTTCGGAGCCTTTTCTGGCTACTAACTACTATTGGTCCCGCTCGAATTGCAATGCTCAGATGAGCTATGAACGCCAGATTGACTCGTACATTCGCACAATTATCGACTAGATTATAATGTCTTTTAGGCATCCCGGCTGTCAACGAAAGATCGCCATGTTAGTAGTTTGATAGCACTATTCTGGAGCAATCGAGCTGCTCTTTCCATGGCATAGACTCCGGCTTGGAAAACAAAGTAGTAGTCAGGAAGTCAGTAATATTACCTTACCTACAGATTATTCGAGTAAAGCCCACAAACAGCTCCCTCTTGCAATATTTGAGCCGTCTGTCTAAGCGCTCCTCAGACTACTTCCTCAATAGGTACTTAATATTCAGTCTGTCTTGTAAAATTTGGTTTAGAGACAAACCGGTTTGTCGCTGGGTCATCCTCAGAGCACGAAAAATTACACTGAAGACGGCAAAACGCTCAACGCGGATTGTCTTCAAATAAAATATAACAACTGACGACAGATAGTCGTACCTGATCTTCCTTATCTGGAAGGCAACAATTGACTTGATGTAGTCCATGCCAGTCTTAAGGTCATCAAGGGATCATCTACTATAGTTGCGTGCCCGAAGTTAGCCAATGTTGGTTTCTTGCAATCTGAGAGCGTTTTTTATGGCCAATAACAGCTCGGGCAGATGTAAAGGCAACAGGTAAAAAGTGGTACTTAGACTGCCCTGCAATGCAATGCAAGCACTTTCCAATTTTTAATGAGTGATTTTTTTTGTTTAACATCCTCTATGAGACTGGGGACAGACGCCGTAGTCCCATAACCACGTGGCAAGCTATCAAGAAAAAGAGAAAAGACGAAAAGGTTAATAAGCTAAAGGGAAGTACGGAAAAGACTCCAGTTATTTGGTGATACTGAAGGGAGCTAACGCTGGGACTTCGGTTTTTTCTGAGAGGGGGGCTAGCAATACATCATCCGAATAAATAAGGAAGCGTCATCAAAGCGCTATCTACTAGAGCCTGCAAAGTAGCCAGATCACGATGACGCAATCAAGCTAAGTCCTAGAAAAATTCGAGTTTTAGCCAAAAGGACGGAGTTATTATAAAACATAAGTACCTGCACATAATTTGGGTTTCCAGTTTGGTTGTCAAACAAATTCTCGTAACACATATTTTTGTGGACACATTCAGTCTATGTGAGACTAGAGTGCCAATTGTTAGTTAAGGTGGAATACCTGTGTTCTTCACACCAAGGATAGGGTACATAGGCAACAGGAACCAACGTTGCGTTAAACAATTCTACTTCTGACTATAGAGTCAAGTCATCCAACCACAGTTTCGTGAAGGCACCGTCAATGTGGGAATATCTACCAGGGTATACTCCTTGTATATCGGAGATTCTCTATAATGCTATCGACCTCAAGAAAGACCGATTAATCTTCCGGAGTGCGTGCTGATCTGCTTGCAATTGACAAGTTAATGTCCTACGTATTTTAGATAGTGAAAGAGCGCCTTATTGGCGTTTAGTCTGTGGCTTCTGATAGTTTGGATCGCCAGCTTTGGAAATTAAAAAAACACGCGTAAAATTATCTAGGATTCTGATACATAGCCATCTTGAAGGCATCTTGATATGCCATAGCTGGTATGTTGTTGTTATTGTTGTAGAGATAAGGACACTCCCCGAAGGCCTTGGGGAGTGTTATCGATGTTGATGGTCCTTTGCAGGATGCAGCACCGGTACGTTCCGGTAACAAGCACCAATAAGGTGCTAGCCCGACCATCTCAGGAACGATTTGGTATCACCGCATGAAGCCTTTTAGACCATACCACCCTGTCACCCCCTAGATCCATGTCGAACTAGAGAGAGCCTCAGCTGTGAAAGAAACAGGATTCGCCACGAGTAGGTGAGGTTAACAATTGGGTTGGATAAGCTATATATTGCGCTAGCAATCTCTTGAAAAAGTTGCGGTACACACCACTTGAATCAATGTATTAGTCGCCTCTTACGACAGCCATACCTACCGCAGGTATATTCTAAGCCCCCTAACCCACTGGGTGCCTATAGCTGGTATCAGTTGGATAGTTGAAGGCTTGTCCTATTCTGCGATACTTGTGTCGTCGGTTTTCGACAACCAAATCAACACTGGAAAGAGTGTATCCATCAAGACTTCCAAAGTGTGTTGGCTGAAGACGCTCCATGAGCCAACAGACCTCTTATGCTTCTTGCAAACATATTCGAAATACAAGTTTTTGGAAATTGTACTAAACATTTTGTATGATGCCGACAACATCAGACACAGGGATGGACTTTTAAACTTTCTTTTTCGACCCGGTCTAATATAAACAAATATTAATGTTAACGATATTTAAAATAAGATTTGGTTTGATATACTAAACTCGTTTTGAAGATTTTTTTATGATACATATACATAAATACGAGCTTGTGGCTTTCCGCTTTGTATAAAATTAAGCCAAAGTTTACGTGAAAAAAATCACGAACTGGGCTGACATGAAGATTTTATCATGTAGCACAAGAATTATAATTTGTAGATGATTTGAAATGTTTTTTAATGGCTTAAATATATATTTTCGTTTTGTTTTTGGTAGTAAGTTTTTCAAATCTTTGCCATGCTTGTGTGTGTGCTCGAGTAAGTTTTGGGGGAATCTTTTTGGTGGCTTAGTCATCAAGAATTAGTCTAGATTACTTATGCATTTCAAAAAATTCTTAGCATTGTAAAATACGTCATAATTGTGGAAACGTGGGAAACATGAAGAAAACAATTACAATATTTTGTTGAGGCATATTTTATAATATAATTTTGCATAACAAGTTTTAAATACACTACAATGTAGTGTGTTGCGGGGGGATATGGCACCCGGGGTAATCGGGCGCGATGCACGCAAATAAAAAGAAATAAAAAAGGAGAATTAATAACGAGTGACAATATTATCTTATAACTTTAAACGAGCAATTCTTGTATATTTGTATGTTTGTATAGCCGAACGATCTCGGGAACGGCTCAACCGATTTAAATGAAATTTGGCACAAAGATAATGTATCACTGATACTTAGCATAGACTTGACTTGATTTGACTTGAGAACTGTCACTCACAGTTCTGTTAAATAAACATTGCATGTTACTGATTACTCAAAACTTAGCAACACTTAACTTGACTTAGAAGTCTGTTGAATTTTGATTTTCGATGTAAGTTCTAAGTGACGTTTACATTTTGAGATGCCATTTGTTTGTATTCATTTTAACATTTTGTCATATAAATTGACATTTAAGTCAATAAGTGGAGTATAATCGTGGCTAAGTTGCCAAGTTTACCCCAAGTCAAGTCAAGTCAATGCTAAGTATCAGTAATGGACCCTTAAGACTTTCTACCTAGGTGTTGCCACTCAGAATGTTTCACAAGGTTGCCACCTATTCGAAAAAAAATTAAATGAGATATGCCGATATGGGTATCAAACGAAAGCTATTTCACTCCGCATTACAATTAGTTAAAAATCTTACACATGATTCGACTTAATTTTCTTAATTTCACACACGCTAATAAAATGAAACGCATTATCAAGGCACTGTGGAAAATTCTAGCAAAATATATTTAAATGCATATTTTTGGCAAATATGAAATGAATAATTGCAATTTGTCACAGATTACTATTAGAAAGATATCTCACCATAGCAAAAATATATCTCACCATGGTAATTTACTACCGTTGAACACTGGAGGCATATGTTCAATTTGAAAACGACACCTACCATTTAACTACTTACAACAGATGGCGCTTAGGGAAGTAAGTTGACATTTAATTAAACTAACTGATAGTTGTCATTCGTGAAATTTACAAGATTTTGGAACGTAATAAAATTGTGAGACTTTCATAGTGTATAACTAAAAAAATGTTTGAAATTAATAATTCGGCGCATGAAGATACTTTAGAAACGTTGCCAGCACAACGTCCTACGCGTGCTGCAAAATCGAGATGCTTGGAAAATATGACAAAAACTGTAAGTGAAGAAAAATCTTATTCTGTTTATGTTGCCAGGGAGCAAAACCGCTTGCGCAAAGCGCAACGGTTAGCTAACGAATCATTCGAGGAACGCACGCAGCGTTTGGAGGATTTGCGTCAACATGCGTCCATACGCAGGGCCACTGAAAATATCGAAGAGAGTTAGCAACGGCTTGAGGATCAGCGGCAGCGCACATTAGAAAGATTAAATTCCGAAAGTGATGAGGAGCGTACATAACGTTTAGAGGAATTGTCTCAGCGTGCGTTACAGCTCACAGCTCACGAATGCATCGCGGATCGAGAACAACGACTTGAGGATCAGCGGGAGCGTACATCACAAAGACAAAGTTGTGAAACGGATGGGCAACGAGTACACCGTTTAGAGGACCTGAGACAACGTAAAAGTACAGTTTGATTATTGATGACATGTAGAACAAAGTATGTTATGCGGCATACTTGGGGATTGCCAAGCAAAGCTCGGTCGCCCCGGTACTGGTTTATTCACTGTATAACAAGTAAGGAAGGTTAATTTCGGTGTAACCGAACATTACATACTCAGTTGAGAGTTATGGTGACAACATAAGGGAAAATAACCATGTAGGAAAATGAACCGAGGGAAACCCTGGAATGTGTTTGTATGACATGTGTATCAAATGAAAGGCATTAAAGAGTATTTTATGAGGGAGTCGGCCATAGTTCTATAGGTGGACGCCATTTAGGGATATCGCCCTAAAGGTGGATCAGGGTTGACTCTAGAATTGTTTGCACGATATGGGTATCAATGAAAGGTGTTAATGAGTATTTTAAAAGGGAGTAGCCTTAGTTCCATAGGTGGACGCCGTTTCGAGATATCGCCATAAAGGTGGACCAGGGGTGACCTAGAATTTGTTTGTACATATGGGTATCAAAGAAAGGTATTAATGAGGGTTTTACAAGGGAGTGGTGGTAGTTGTATAGGTGGTCGCCTTTTCGAGATATCGCCATAAAGGTGGACCAGGGGTGACTCTAGAATGCGTTTGTACAATATGGGTATCAAACGAAAGGTGTTAATGAGTATTTTAGGAGGGAGTGGGGCTTAGTTCTATAGGTGGAAGCCGTTTCGAAATATCGCCATAAAGGTGGACCAGGGGTGACTATAGAATGTGTTTGTACGATATGGGTATCAAATTAAAGGTATTAATGAGGGTTTTAAAAGGGAGTGGTCGTAGTTGTATAGGTGGTCGCCTTTTCGAGATATCGCCATAAAGGTGGACCAGGGGTGACTCTAGAATGCGTTTGTACAATATGGGTATCAAACGAAAGGTGTTAATGAGTATTTTAAAAGGAAGTGGGCCTTAGTTCTATAGGTGGACGCCTTTTCGAGTATCGCAATAAAGGTGGACCAGGGGTGACCCTAGCCTTTCTTTGTACGATATGGGTATCAAATGAAAGGTGTTAATGATATTTTAAAAGGGAGTGGGACTTTGTTCTATAGGTGGTCGCTTTTTCGAGATATCGCCGTAAAGGTGGACCAGGGATGACTCTAGAATATGTTTTTGTACGATATGGGTATCAAATGAAAGGTTTTAATGAGTATTTTAAAAGGGCGTGGGGTAGAGCGACGCTTTTCGAATATCGCAAAAGGTGGACAGGGGTGACTCTGAATGTTTTGTACGTATTGGTCAAATTAATAGATAATGAGAGTCTAAAAGGGGTGGTGGATATTGAAGGCTTTTCAGATATCGACCAAAATGTGGACCAGGGTGACCCAGAACATCATCTGTTGGATACCGCTAATTTATTTATAAAGTTAATACCTGCCAACTTTTCAAGGGTTTTTTATTTCGCCCTGCAGAACTTTTTCATTTTCTTCTACTTAATATGGTAGGTGTCACAACCATTATACAAAGTTTTTTCTAAAGTTATATTTCGCGTCAATATACCAATCCAATTACCATGTTTCATCCCTTTTTTCGTATTTGGTATAGAATTATGGCATTTTTTTCATTTTTCGTAATTTTCGATATCGAAAAAGTGGGCGTGGTCATAGTCGGATTTCGTTCATTTTTCATACCAAGATAAAGTGAGTTCAAGTAAGCACGTGAACTAAGTTCATTAAAGATATGTCGATTTTTGCTCAAGTTATCGTGTTAACGGCCATGCGGAAGGACAGACGGACGACTGTGTATAAAAACTGGGCGTGGCATCAACCGATTTCGCCCATTTTCACAGAAAACAGTTAGCGTCATAAAATCTATGCCCCTACTAAATTTCAAAAGGATTGGTAAATTTTTGTTCGACTTATGGCATTAAAAGTGGGGCGTGGTCCTTCTCCGATTTTGCTAATTTTTATTAAGCGTACATATAGTAATAGGAGTAACGTTCCTGCCAAATTTAATCATGACATCTTCAACGACTGCCAAATTACAGCTTGCAAAATTTTTAAATTACCTTCTTTTAAAAGTGGGCGGTGCCACGCCCATTGTCCAAAATTTTACTAATTTCCTATTCTGCGTCATAAGTTCAACTCACCTACCAAGCTTCATCGCTTTATCTGTCTTTGGTAATGAATTATCGCACTTCTTCGGTTTTTCGAAATTTTCGATATCGGAAAAATGCGCGTGGTTATAGTCCGATATCGTTCATTTTAAATAGCGATCTGAGATGAGTGCTCAGGAACCTAAATACCAAATTTCATCAAGATACGTCAAAATTTACTCAAGTTATCGTGTTAACGGACGGACGGACGGACATGGCTCAATCAAATTTTTTTTCGATCCTGATGATTTTGATATATGGAAGTCTATATCTATCTCGATTCCTTTATACCTGTACAACCAACCGTTATCCAATCAAACTTAATATACTCTGTGAGCTCTGCTCAACTGAGTATAAAAACAAGAGTAATTAAGCGCTGTATTTAATAAGGAGAATAGTTAATTCACAATACAATTGGCAAAATTCAAATTTAGTATACAATTGTGCAATTGATAAAATTAATTAGGATTCGAAATTGAAAAAATATGTGGTCGGATTGTTCACCTGGGGCTTGCTGCTGGCTCGGAAACGTTCCAAAAAAAGTGTAAATCAAAGAAAGTCCGCCCCACCTACCGATAGCTAACTTTCGTCGAGTTTTTCCCCTTCGCAGTTAGAGCTCGGTAGGGGTAGGCCGTAACCGGTAAATAATGACATTATTAATAAATCTGCGTTGGTGGTGCTGGTGGCCTAAACATGCCGACCCCCTTGCAGCGAGCAACTTGAAAACACGGTGAGTGCGCCAGCAACCGTCCCAAGGCATGATAAGTTGTGTAAATTAAAACTAGGATACTAAGTCTGGCGGACCTCCATGGTTCCGAGAATACGACCTCTCTCGACGGCGCTGTAGAAGAAAAAGTTAGTGTTCAAGTACGTGGGGATACGGTGGTCCTGTCCATGGTTAGTGCGAACAGTTAGGAATGTGGATTTGTTCGCAAAAAAAAATGCATTTCTACGCTGAAAAATAAAACAAGCTGTTTGCCTTATGTAGCTAAAATTGGATTTCCAATTTTGAACTCCTGAGACAAGAAGAAAGGTTCAACAGCGAATGAATGTGGCAGTTAAATTACAAATATGTTTTGTGCATTGCTGTTAGTATTAAAAGTATCGAATAAAGAGTCAAATTTATTCAGTTGTGAATTGCCTAGAAATCGTCCCATTCGACCTTCGTTGGATATTTATAATTTTGCAAGAAAATATTATTTGTGTTTCGCCTCTTGGTATATAGTTTATAATTATGTGCCATAATTTGGGTATGTCACCTGCGGGTAATGTCTTTATCGCTAAAACAACAATATAGCAGCAGGAGAGGGTAAGGGCTAGGGGATATAGATAGGGATAGGGATATAGAGGAGGGTGGGAAGAGGTAGAGGGGAATCGAGAGGTAGTCTTATAAAAACACCTACAGGGTATAACCGTGGCTGACACGTCTTTTCGCAATGAAAAAAATTTCAAATTCAAATTCAATTTCATAAATCAACTGCACAACATAGACATGTTTATTTTTTCTCAAACAATAACAAATTTGAATATTTAATTTAATTTATTTTTTGATTTCTTTTTGTTTTGAGATTGATTTTTAAATATTATATAACATCATCAGTGACTATAACCCATGTTCACTCAAACGATAACTATGCAACGGTCAAGGAAAGTAATTTGCCGTGGAAGCTTAACGTAACGTGGAGGTGACAGCGAAGAAGGCTTCCACGGCACTTTATGCATGTAAAAGAATGCTGGCTTGAACGTGGGGTGTATCGCCCTCTCTCTCTATTTGGGTATTAACAGCGATTGTAAGCCCTTTCCTATACTATGGGGTCCTTGTTTGGTGGACAGCCACACAAAAACGAGCCTAACCCAGAAGTAAAATTAGATGGAGTGTACCAGCTATCAATTCCTAGTATAACGGGAGCCCTGACAACAACCCCGATGACTGCACTATATGCCATTCTGCACATTCCGTCTGTAGACCTTGTAGCAAAGAACAAAGCGTTAACAACTGCCATTCCATGTAAAACATTGCCTTAAATAACCACGGCATTCATTTTGCTATATAAAATATCAGTCGCGATATACCTCCGAAGAGAATCTAGGTCGACATTCTCTTCAAACTCGCGTTTTTGCCGACTCCGAACGACATTTGCTATTAGGAGTGATACGGCTCTCAGATCTAGAAGCAGCAAGTGACATAGGTCCTTGAAATCTTCTATTATTTGCCAAGAGGGCGGAGTTATTTTATAACATGGGTCGCGGATTTTGATAGGGGTTTTCAGTTTGGTCTTTAAATAAACTTCTGGCAACACCTCGGACTCATTCAGTCCATGTGAGGTCCTTATGGACCGGCCAGTTCAACCTAACCTATGCAACTGTCAAACTATTTCTATTTGTACTATTTGTTGCTAGTTCACATATGTCGTTAATTCGATCCACCATTTCAGAGCTATTGTGATTTGAAAAATTAGTTCCGATCACGGATCATAGAACTTAATACGGGCGCAGTTCTTTTTTTTTGGTGATCGTCTAATGTTATAAGACTTGTACATGATCTTTTCTACCGTATATGTCAGGTGGTTCAGTATAGATGTGAGTGTCTCCCTAACATAATCTCATCTTCATTTAGATAGTTTACGACCACTCGGCTGCCTTTGCAAAAGTAGCCGCTGCTGCAGGCTATGCCTTTTCCACCACCATTTCGTAGTGTCTGCTTATTGCTGTGTATCATCATAGTGTCCGTTTGAGGGGAAGTTCATTACTATGGTTAAAGTTAAATTGGCTATAATGTCGTTCAAGCCCTTCAAAGCACCAGGGCCGGATGGATTGGCCCCGTACAACTCCAGAAAACAATCGAGCTGAGCTCTTTGTGGTTGTATATCATCTTCAAAGAAGTTTGTGCTCTTAATCATATTCCACGGGGTTGGAACGATTCAAGGGTCACCTTTATACCAAAAGCTGGAAGGACTGATCACGCGACCCCTAAAGACTTCAGACCGATATGTCTGACATCCTTCCAGCTGAAGACACTCGTGAGGTTAATGGACTCCACATTAATGGAGTCCTTGGACGGAGAGTTGTCTACATCCCAGCATGCGTATATGAAAGGGAAGTCAACGAAGACAGCATTGCATGCAGTTGTCTCCCAGGTCGAGAAATCCTTGGCGTTCAAGGAATTCACACTCATAGCCTTCCTGCTTTATCCACTTCTATGGGTTGCCACACTTAATGAGCTTTTGGTTATTCTTGAGAAGGACGGATGCAGCAAGGTAATCGCATATTTGACCTCGCGCTGTTCGTTAGCGGGAAGTTTCCGCAGACACTATGCGATCTAGTGCAAACTAAGCTGGGACTGGTGGAGGACTAGACCAGGAGTAAAGATCTATCGGTCAATTCAGCCAAAACTGAACTGGTTTTGTTCACTAGGAAATATAAGATTCATGTGTTGCAGCTACCGGTGTTAGCGGGTACGACCCTGACGCTTAGGGACTCTGCCAAATATCTAGGAGTAATTTTGGATAGGAAACTATCCTGGAGGGAAAACGCTCAGGAACGTGTGAAGAAAGCAACGGTGGCACTGTACAGCTGTAGGGGAGCTGTTGCACGAAGATGGGCACTATCACCGGATATTACCCTCTGGCTCTACACTGCTGTGGTTAGACTAATCCTTCTATACGGGGCTTTGGTCTGGTGGACGACCTTAGATACAAAATCGAACCTACGAGTATTCCAGAAGGTACAAATAAGTGCTCTAGTCTGCGTGGCGGGCGCTCTACGCACCACCACTGCGGAGGCGCTGGATACCCTTTTTAATGTGTTGCCAATAGATTTAATGGCCAACCAATGTGCGGCCTTTTCTGCTCTACGACTGCGGGAGTTATCCGGCTGGAGAGATAATGTGGTTGGCCATGCAGCCATCCTTAAGAATTGATTCGCCTTCGTCGGACTATTGCGCTCCGACTGCATTTTTCGATATGAAGTATGAGGTTGTTATCCCGGCTAGGGATTATAGGTCGAAGGAGCCGTCTGACCTGAGCGATAGGCTGCAGATTTATACTGACGGCTCCAAACTGGATAAAAAGGTGGGCAGTGGGGTCTTTGCACCTCAACTAGGGTGGAACATATCCTTTAGCCTACCCGATCATTGCAGCGTCTTCCAGGCGGAGGTGGTTGCTATAAATGTGGCCGTTGATCACCTGCGGGAATGCTGTTCACGGCTATAATAAAATTTGTATTTACTCTGACAGCCAGGCTGCATTAAAAGCGCTTGGATCGGTCACATGTAAGTTCAGGACAGTGGAGAAATGCCGCAAATCTCTTAAAGAGATCGCTGAGCAAACTTCCCTCAGTCTGGTATGGGCGCCTGGGCACTCGGAAATACCGGGCAATGAGATGGCTGACGAACTTGCAAGAGGGGCACATCTGTTCCGCTTTCGTCGTCCTGGAAGGGATTGAGCATGCCGCTCGCTACCTGTAAGCTCACTTGGAAAGGAATTTTCCTTAGGGAAGCGGGTGTCAGATGGAGCAATCTCGTATCCTGCTACCACACTAAGCTCGTGTGGCCTGAATGGGATGCGAGAGGTACAAGAAGTCTCCTGCTTCTTAGAAGGGAGGACATATCTCTGGTGGTTGGACTTATAACCGCCACATAGCAATCGGGAAGCAGGCACAACGGCTGGGTGCTCGTTATAATGACTACTGCAGGAGCTGCAAAGACGAAGAGGAGATAGAAACAGTCAAGCATTATCTGTGCGAATGTCCTGCGCTTTGGCACAAGAGGAAGGAATCTCTGGGATCTCCCTTCTTCGACGATCTTTGTGATCTGGCTTAGTTGGAACCTAAGAAGTTCCTGACATTTGTTTGAATCGACCTGTTGGTTTGAGTAGGGGAGAGATCCACGTGGTATCGCAATGGGAGCTTTTGGGCCTAAGTGTATTGGTGCTCGCACCGGTGGCCACTCTAATCTAACCACCTAACCTATCATCACAGTGTACTCCTTCCATTAGTTGGGAACCATCTGCACTTGGTAATACATTATAATCGTTTGTATTTCAATGCGGCGGCATGATATAACGCATTGGCTTGTTACTTTATTGAGAAACAGAAATTGGCTGATGCAATGCGACCGGTAACTTTCATCAGTTGTTAATCTACTTAAAATTAGCATCATTACCTCAATGGAGGCCGGGGCCTTCAACGTAATTATTACTATTACTTTACATATGTGAGGACAAATCACTTTTGATGTTTTTAATGAAATTATGTTTTTAGCGGTGAAAGTTTTTCGGAAAACGTGTTCTGTTTAAATGTCAACATTGCAGTTTTTTGGTGCAAATAATGTATGTAAATCACAAGAAACTGCGTCATTAAATCTGGTGAGACAGAGTACCTATGACGATCTGTGATTATTCCAATTAGCATAGTTACTAAACAAACTTAGAGGGTATTTTGGGCTCGTAAATGTTGTTGTTGTTGTAGCAGGGCTTCGCCCCATCCAATAGGTGCGACCGATCACAAATTGTCATCAATATACTCTATCGGGAGTCCAAGGAAACTAGCAATTTCAACAGGGGTGGATGGACCATAATAAAAAGGGGTGTTAGAAGCGTTACAATTAAAGAGATGGTTAGTGTCATGTGGGGAGACATTGCAAGCAGGGCATATATTTTGTATGTCTGGGTTGATTCTGGATAGGTAAGAGTTTAGTCTGTTACAGTATTCAGATCGAAGCTGAGCTAGAGTGACTCGCGTTTCCCTCTCCGCTAGTTTTGGGTACTGTTCTTTGAGTACTGGATTCACCGGGCAATTCCTGGCATAAAGGTCCGACGCCTGTTTGTGGAGTTCACTGAGGACCAGCTTGTGTTTTTTGGCTTCATACGGCTGAGTTCTCAGCTGCCGTATTTCCTCATAATGCTTACGGAGATGAATCCTTAAGTCCCTGGGCGGTGTTGGCTCATCAATCAGATGTCTGTTGGGATGCCCAAGTTTCTGGGTATTCAACAGGAACTGTTTGGTTAGCATCTCATTTCTCTCCCTGATGGGGAGTATTCTCGCCTCATTATGTAGGCGGTGTTCTGGGGACATAAGAAGACAGCCCGTGGCGGTTCTGAGAGCAGTATTTTGGCAGGCCTGTAACTTCTTCCAGTGAGTATTTATTTGGCTTGGCGACCATATAGGGGATGCGTAGCATGCAATCGGCTGGCCAATTGCTTTGTAAGTGGTAATGAGCGTTTCTCTGTCTTTTCTCCAAGCACTGCCAGCGAGAGATTTGAGGATTTTATTACGGCTTTGGATTTTCGGTACAATTGCGGCTGCACCCAAGATTTTGGGGTGTAGGGACAGTCGGTAGCGTAGTGCCATCGACGTGGATGTTCAAAATGGTCAACATTTGGGACGTCCATGTTGTAAATAAGGTCGCGGAGGATTTAGTCGGTGATAATGCCAGGTTTCGCGAGGCGAAAAAACTGGAGAGATCAGGGAGGTAGCCGTTTATTCTGTTGCAAAGCTCATCGATCTGTGGGCCTGGGTCTGTGGCCATTATTGTACAGTCATCGGTGTAGGAAACGATAGTGACTCCTTCTGGTGGCGAAGGTGGCTTTGATATGTAGAAGTTAAACAAAAGTGGGGATAGGACACCAACCTGTGGCACCCCTTGTTTAACTCTTCTTGGTTTTGATGTTTCGTTTCTGCTCGTTGGGCTCGTAGTAGAAAATGGCAGTAGCCCTTAACACAAGGCGTGACTGATTTGTCAATTGTGAATATACCAAAATGTTAGTGATATTTCCATTATCAAATCATCTTATTTCGATATCATTAGATACTCGATATTTGAGGGGTTATAATTTAAACAAGGACCAGATTGATACATTTTTCTTAACATGCGCATGGAATTAATATGCATTTAACTATTACTTTACCATCATCAGATTTCTGCCAAAGTGACAGTTTGCGTTAACCGAATATGTTGAAAACAAACATTACTTAAATAATTCTTCAACAGTAAACATTCATAAAGTATTTCATTGTTTTCAAATACATATGAGAATTAGATTTGTCAAACGCACAACAGCTACTCGTTTGACAGTGGTTCAGAATTCGCAAGCAAATAATTTTGTAGCTACTTCTTCTGATACCTTATTTAGTCTCTGTAGTCCCTCAATACCCATGCAAAAATCGCGAGCACTCCACGCATGCATGTAATCCATGGGAGTACTCCAGTATGACACAAGTGGACCACATGATCCAATGATTTTTGCAGGGACACGACAGAGAACCGTGCAAGGAAAATACTTCCTGCTGTTCGGTAGTTGCTGACTGTTTACTGACTGATGCTGAATATTTCCGACTGTTGCGGAACGAAACTAATATCAAGAGATAGCAAGTAAGGAAGGCTAAGTTCGGGTGAACATTACATACTCAGCTGAGAGCTTTGGAGACAAAATAAGGGAAAATCACATGTAGGAAAATTAACCTAGGAGTAACCCTGGAATGTGTTTTGTATGACATTGTTATTGTAACGAATTTACTGCAAATCTTCTTATTTGCAACCCTTCTGCTAATTGCGAATCACTAAACTGTTGAATAAATAACTCCAATATGTAATAATGCAAAATGGCCTTTATAAAGTACTTCACAATAACACTCCAACTATTTTCAAATATACTGCTATTCTCGCTAGATAGCGTCTTAATCGAAAACTGCTTGCAGCGCCTCTATGTTCATGCCTTTTATACTTTTTGATTTCCTCGTTGCATCTTCTAGCGCTTTCAATTCCAAGAATCTAATAGTTGGCCATCAGCTATCAAATTTCTAGCTGTAACTACAGATGTACGATTTTATAGCTTCTCACATTGCATACTTTCGGAGTATCTCAGAATATATGCATGTGGTTGTGCGTTGCTCTCCCCTGCATGTACGTACATGATTCGTTTATGTAGATATATAATGATTGAATATGGATGTGCCATACAATCACTGCTTAGCATCTGCTTAGAGATGGCAGTACAGCAGAAATTTACGACATGCAGAAAAAAAAAAACCCTTTTTTTTTTTTTCATTTATTCTACTTAATATGGGAGGTGTCACACCATTTTAAAAGTTTTTTCTAAAGTTATATTTCGGTCAATAAACCAATTGAATTACAATGTTTCATCCCTTTTTCATATTTGGTATAGAATTATGGAATTTTTTTTAATTTTTCGTAATTTTCGATATCGAAAAAGTGGGCGTGGTCATAGTCGGATTTCGGCTATTTTTTGTGCAAGAAAAAGTGAGTTGAGACTAAGTTTAGTAAAAATATATCGATTTTTGCCCAAGTTATCGTGTTAAGGCCGAGCGGAAGGACAGACGGTTGACTGTGTATAAAAACTGGGCGTGGCTTCAAACCGATTTCGCCCATTTTCACAGGAAACAATTATCGTCATAGAATCTATGCTCTTACCAAATTTCACAAGGATTGGTTAATTTGTGCTCGACTTATGGCATTAAACGTATTCTAGACAAATGAAATGAAAAGGGCGGAGCCACGCCCATTTTGAAAATTTTCTTTTATGTTTGTATTTTGTTGCACCATATAATTACTGGAGTTGATTGTTGACATAATTTACTTATATACTGTAAAGGTAATCAATTTTTCGTTAAAATTTACTTTTAAAACTTTTTTTAAATGGGCGAGTTCTTCATCCGATTTAGCTAATTTTTATTTAGCACATATATAGTAATAGTAGTAACGTTCCTGCCAAATTTCATCATGTTATCTTCAACGACTGTCAATTACGGCTTGCAAAAATTTCAAATTACCTTTTTTAAAAAAGTGGGCGGTGCCCGCCCATTGTCCAAAGCTTTACTAATTTTCTATTCTACGTTATAAGGTCACCCCACCTACCAAGTTTCATCGCTTTATCCGTCTTTGGTAATGAATTATCGCACTTTTTTGAATTTTTCGAAATTTTCGATATCGAAAAAGTGGGCGTGGTTATAGTCCGATTTCGTTCATTTCAAATAGCGATCTGAGATGAGTGCCCAGGAACCTACATACCAAATTTCATCAGATACCTCAAAAGTTACTCAAGTTACCGTGTTTACGGACGGACGGACGAAGGAAAGGGAAGGAGAACAATGTCGCCCCTTCTTCCCTCCCTTTCAGTTCGCGCGTGTCCCCCCCATCGCCTGAAGAGCAATTACGGTTAAACAAACCCTAAAATTCGAGTATCTAAATGATATCGAATAGAGATGAATAAGCGAAATACACAACATTTTGGATACATTCACAATTGACAAATCAGTCACGCCTTGGTTAAGGGCGGTTGGGGGGATACTAGGCCACTTTATACTTACGAGCCCAACGCGCAGAGAACGAAACATCAAACCAAGAAGAGGTTAAACAAGCGGGCTGCCACAGGACTTGGTGTCCTATCCACTTTTGCTTAAACTTATACATATCAAAGCCACCTTCGACCACAGAAGGAGTACTATCGTTTCCTACACCGATAGACTGTACAATAAAGAAGACCACAGACCAGGCCCACAGATCGATGAAGCCTTTGCTAACAGAATAACGGCTAACACCCTGATCTACTACCAGTATTTCCGCCTCGAACGAAACCTACGAATCTATCATCGCCTAAATCCCTCGCGAACTTATTTACAACAGGACGTCCAAAATGCATAGACCATTTTGAAACATCCACGTCAGAGGCATAACGACTACCGACTAGTCCTACCCAAATCTTGGTGCAGACGCAATTGTACCGAAAATCCAAAACCGTAATAAATCCTCTAATCTTCCGCTAGGCAAGTGCCTGGAGAAAGACCGTCAGAGAAACGCATCATTAACCACTTCAAAGCAATGCGCCAGCGATTCGCATGCTACGCATCCCCTATATGACGCAAGCCAAATAAATACTCACTGGAAGAAGTACAGCGCCTGCCCAAAATATGCTCTCAGTCAACCGCCACGGGCCTGTACTTCTTATGGTCCCAGAACACCGCTACATAATGAGCGAGAATACTCCCATCAGGCGAGAGAAATGCGGAGATGCTAACCAAACAGTTCTGTTGAATACCCGAAACTATCGGCCGCATCCCAACAGAATGTGATGAGAGCAACACCGCCCCCAGGAGACTTAAGGATTCATTCCGCTAAGCATTATGAGCGAAATACGGCAGCTGAGAACTCAAGCGATGAAGTCCAAAAACACAAGCTGGTCCCTCAGTGAAATCCACAAACAGGCGTCAGACCTACATATGCCAGAGAATTGCACGGGCAATCCAGTACCAAAGAACAGTACCCAAAACTAGCGGAGAAGGAAACGCGAGCCTCTAGCTCAGCTCGATCTGAATACTGTAAAAGACTAAACTCTTACCGCTATCAGAATCAACCCAGACATACAAAATAATCTAGCCGCTTGCCAATGTCCTACCCACATGACACATAAACATATCTCTAATTGCCAACGCTTACTAAAACCCCTTTTTATTATGTCCATCCACCCCTGTGCAAATTGCTAGTTTCCGGGACTCCCGATAGCAGTATATCTGATGACATTGTGATCGGTCGCACCTATTGGATGCGCGCGATGCCCTGCGGGTTGGGGAATACAACAACAACAACATTTACGAGCCCAAAATACATCTAAGTTTAGTTTAGGTAAACTATGCCCTAATTTGCGAATAATTTCACAGATCGTCATAGGCTACTATGTACTCACGCAGATTTAATGACGCAGTTTCTTGTGCATTACATAATTATTTAGCACAAAAAACTGCAATGTTGACATTTAAACAGAAACGTTTCCCCCGAAAAACTTTCACCGCTAAAACATAATATTAATAAAAACATCAAAGTGATTGTCCTCACATATGATAAAGTAATAGTACTAAATTACGTGAAGGCCCGGCCTCCATTGAGGTAATGATGCTAATTTTTAAGTCAGCAATTAACAACTGATGAAAGTTACCGTCGCATGCACAGCCCAATTTCTGTTTCCCAAGTAAAGTAACAAGCAATCCGTTTATATCCATGCCCGCCGCATTGAAATACAAACGATTATAATTATTACACAAGTGCAGATGGTTCCCAACTAATGCCCGAAGGAGTACACTGGATTGATAGGTTAGGATAGGAATTAGATTAGAGTGGCACCGCCCCGGCGCCAGCACATATACACTTAGGCCCACAAAGTCCATGCGATACACGTGATCTCTCCCTACTCCACACAAAAAACAACAGGTTCGATCAAACAAATGTCAGCGAATTCTTAGGTTCAACTCAGCCAGCATCACAAGATCGTCGAAGAAAGAGAGATCCCAGAGATTCCTTGCTCTCTAGTGCCAAAGCGCAGGCACCGCCCACAGATAATGCCTGACTGCTTTCTATCTCCTCTCGTCTTGAGCTCCGCAGTAGATTATAACGAGCACCAAGCGTGTGCTGCCTCCGATCTGCTAGTGAGCGGTTAAGTCCAACCACAGAATATGTCCTCCTTCTAGAAGCAGCGAGACTCTTAGTACTCCGAAGCCCATCAGCACACGAGCTTAGAGTGGTGCAGGATATGAGATTTGGGGGGGGGGGGGGGGGGGGGGGGGTGGGGGTTTTTTGGGTTTTTGGGGGGTTTGGGGGGTGGGGGGTTTTGTTTTGGGGGGGGGGGGGGTCCATCTGACACGCTCTAAGGCAAAATCCTTCCAAGCTGAGCTTAACAGGAGCGAGCGGCTATGAACCAAAAACTCCCCCACACCTAATTGTACTCAATCCCTTCCAGGCGACGACGTGCAAGCGGAAAGATTAGACCCCTTGCAAGTTCGTTCAGCCATCTCATTGCCCGTACATTTCCCGGATCGTGCCCCAGCTGCCCATACCATGACCTGCTTTGGGGAAGTTTGATCAGCGATCCTCTTAAGAGATTTGCTGGCAGTCTTACTGTCCTGAACTTACATGTGACCGATCCAAGCGCCCCTTTTAATGCAGCAGGCTGCAAAATTAAATACAAATTTTATTATACCGAGAAAAATCATTCCCCAGTTGATCAACGCCCCACATTTATAAGCAAAACCTCCTCCTGCGAAGACGCTCACATGATCGGTAGCCTAAAGATATGTCCACGCTAGTGCAGGCTGACAACATAGACCCACTGCCACCATTTTTATCCATGTTTGGAGCCCTTCAGTATAAATCTAGCCAGCCTAATCGCTCAGGTCAGACGGCTCCTTCGACCTCATATCCCTAGCGGGATCAACAACCTCATACTTACCATAATCGAAAAATGCAGTCGCGAGCGCCATATCCCGACGAAGGCGAATCAATTCTTAAGCGCTGGCTGCATAGGAGCCAACCACATTATCTCATCAGCGCGATAACTCCGCAGTCGATAGAGCAGAAAAGAGCGCACATTCGTTGCAGCATTAAATCTATGGCAACACATTAAAGGCGTATCAAGCGCCTCCGCCAGTGGTGATGCGTCAGGAGCGCCCGCCCACGCAGACTAGAGAACTTTATTTGTACCTTCGGAATACTGTAGGTTCGATTTTGTATCTAAGGTCGTCACCAGACAAAGCCCCGTCATCAGAAGGCATTAGTCTAACACAGCAGTGCTAGAGCCAGAGGGTAATATCCGGTGATAGTGCCATCTTCGTGCAACAGCTCCCCTACAGCTGATAGAGTGCACCCCCCATTGCTTTCTAACACGTCCCCCCTTTCCTGAGCGTTTTCCTCCAGGATAAGTTTCCATATCCAAAAGTACTCATAGCAATATTTAGGCATGAGACCTAAGCGTACATGCGCGTCGTACCCGCCTAACACCGGTAGCTGCAACCATGATATTTCATATTCTAGTGAACAAAACCAGTCTAGTTTTGGTGAATTGACCGCATAGATCTTCCTCACTCCTGGTCTAGTCCTCCACAGTCAGCTTGGTTGCATAAGATCGCATAGTGTGCGCGAAACTATTCCCGCCCCTAACGAACAGCGACGAGATCAAATATGCCGATTACCTTGCTGCATCCGCTCCTCTCAAGAATAACAAAAGCTATTAAGTGTGGAACCCATAGAGTGGATAAAGGCAGAAGGCCTATGAGTCGTGATTCATTGACGCAAGGATTTCTCGACCTGGTATACCAACTGCAGCAATGACCACGGGTCCCTATGACAAGTCATCGAGATGCCAGAATACTGAATTTTAGCTTAGCATGTGACGTCTCCTAATGTGCCCGAGCCAAACTAGTCAAATCCTTTGTGTCGTCAATGTACTATATCTCGCACCCGCATTGCCCTGATGCATAGTGATTGTAATGACCCTAACCACCCAGAACACTGTTTCTAAGCTCGCAACCTCACACTTAATTGTGGGACCTCTTTATTATACCTCACGAGATGTCCCTTACAGCCTTGCGAAGGATTGTCAGCCATATCGTCGCGATAGCCTGAATCATGAAGTCTTTAGGCGGTCGCGTCGCCGTGTCCCCGTGATCAGTCACTTCAGCTTTTAGGCTTATAAATGCGTTGACCCTGAATCGACTTCCAACCCGTGGAATATGAACATTAAGAGCACAAACTCTTTGAAGAGCAGTACAACCACAAAGCAGCTCAGCTCGAATTGTTTTCATGAGTTGATACGGCGGAGCCAATCCATCCGGCCCCCATCGACCGGCGCGCCCTCCCATTTGAAGGCTTCTGAACGACATTTATAGCCAATTTAAACTTAACCATAAGTAATGCACGTCCCCTCAAAAGGACACTATGATGGATAACAGCCAATCAAGCAGACACTACGAAATGCGTTTGAAAATCGGCATAGCCTGCAGACAGCGGCTACTTTTGCAAGGCAGCCGGCACTCGTGGCTCGACTAATACTGTCTAATGAGATGAGATTCATGTAGGAGACACTCACATCTATACTGAACCAACTGACACTCATTTTTATCTATAACTTCGTGAAAGATACATGTAAAAGATTCTTATTATAACATTAGACGATCACCACCCCACAAAGAACGGTGCCGTATTAAGTTCTATGATCCGATGATCGAACTAATTTATTCAAATACAATAGCTCTGAAATGCGCTGCGATTCCGAATCTAAATGATCATATGCTGAAATAGCAACAAAAATAGCTACAAATAGAAATAAGTTGACAGGTTGATAGGTTAGGTTGCAACTAGACGCAGTCCATATAGCGACTGAAAGAGTCCGCAGGTGTTATGCCCAGCAGTTATTTAAAGCAACCAAACGCAAACCTATCAAAATCCGCGACCCATGTTTCAATGTTATAAATAACTCCGCCCGCTCTGCGAAATATAGAAGATATTCGAAGGCACTATGTCACTTGCCCTGCTCTATCTCGATCTATGAGACGCCAGAGCGAACTATCACTCCCTAATAGCAAATGGCCTCGCTTCGGACGTCGCAAAAACTGCGAGTTTGAAGAGAATGTCGCACTATAGATCCTCTTCGGAGGTATATCCCGGACTGATCATTTTATATAGCCAAAATAGAATGCCGCTGGGTATTTAAAGGCCAGTGTATTTCGTTTTGTTCTTGCTACAAGGTTACAGACGAATGTTTTTTATGCAGAACGCATATAGCATGCCAGTCATCGGGGTGTAGTCAGGGCCCCGCTCTTATACTAGGCATTCGATAGTGCGTACATCTTCATACTTAGATATTTACTTCAGGGTCTAGGCTAAGTTATTGATGTGCTGACTCCACAAAAAGCGCAACCCATAGTATGAGCGAAAGCGGCTTACAATCGCTGTTACATACCAAATAGAGAGACTGGGCGATACACCCACTAGCTTCAAGCCAGCATTTTTTACATAGCCAATAAAGTCGCCGTGGAAGCCTTCTTCGCTAGTCACATCCACGTTACAGCTTAAGCCTCTACCACGAGCAAATTACTTTCCTTGAGTTGCCATAAGTTATCGATATTATTGAATATCATAAGGAAAAGGTTATCAGTCACTGATAGATGTTATATATATTTAAAAAATCAATACTCAAAACAAAAGAAATCAAAAAATAATATAAATTAAAATTCAAATCTGTTATTGTTTGATGAAAAGATAAACATGTCTATGTTGTGCAGTTGCAGTATGAAAGTGAATTTGAATTTTGAAATGTTTTATGAAAGACGTGCCAGCCACGTTTATACACGCAAGATAGGAGCGTGTTTTCATAAGACTACTCTCGATTCCCCCTCTACCTACTATCCACCCTCCTCGTAATATCCCTATCCTACATATCCCCTAGACACCTTAAACCACTCTCCCTGTCCTGCTCTCTATAGGTTTTCGTTTTAGCGATAAAGACATTACCTGCCCCAGGTGACATACCCAAAGTATGGCACATAAATTATAAAACTCTACACTTCAAGAGGCGAAACACAAATAATATTTTCTTGCCAAAATTCATAAATATCCAACGAAGCGTCGAATGGCGACGATTCTAGGCAATTCACCAACTGAATAAATTGATCTTTAATTCGATTGACCTATTTTAATCACTAACAGACAATGCACAAAACCATATTGTAATTTAACTAAGCACATTCATTCGCACCTGTTGAACCTTTCTTCTTGTCTCAGGACTTCAAAATTGGAAATCCAATTTTCGCTACATAAGCAAACAGCTCCATTTATTTTTCAGCAATAGAAATGCAAATTGTTTTGCGAACAAACCCACATTCCTACTGTTAGCACTAAACATCGGACAGGACCACCGTATCGTACTTGCACACGAACTTTTTCTTTTCTTCACAGCGCCGTCGAGAGAGTCGTATTTCGGACCATGGAGGTCCGCCAGACTTAGTTATCCTAGTTTTAATGTCACACTACCATGCCTGGGACGGGTGCTGTGCGCATCACGTGTTTTCAAGTTGCTCGCTGCAAGGGGGTCGGCATGTTAGGCCACAGCACACCAACGCAGATCTTATAATAATGTCATTATGTACCGGTTACGCCCTACACCTACGAGCTCTAACTGCAAAGGGACAAAACTCGACGAAAGTTAGCTATCGGTAGAGGGGCGGATTTCTTGATTTACACTTTTTTAGGAACGTTCCGAGCAGCAGCAAGCCCCAGGTGAACAAAACCGACCACATATTTTTTCAATTCGAATCCTAATTAATTTATCAATTGCACAATTGTTATACTAAATTTGAATTTTGCCCACTTGTATTGTGTGTACAGGTATAAAGGAACGAGGATAGATATGATTACATATATCAAAATACTCAGGATCCCCCCCCCCTGAAAAAAAATTGATTGAGCACATGTCAGGCCGCCGTCTTTAAACGAAACTTGCGTAAATGTTGAAGTTCTTTCATGAAATTGGGTATGTAGGTCCTGAGAAATCATCTAGATAGTTATTAAATGAAACGATATAGGACTATAAATCGAACATTTCGAAAAACCGAAAAAGTTGCGATAATTCATTACAAAGAAGATAAAGCGATG
>JARSSU010042091.1:0-17682 GCA_029619165.1 Eurosta solidaginis | reverse complement strand
CATCAACAGCTTTCATTTGATATCCATATTGTATAAACACATTCTAGGGGTACCCGGGTCCACGTTTTGGGCTATATCTCGAGACCCTAGCCTCCCAGTTGTATGAAAATTATCCTGTACTATAGCACTCATCAACAGTTTTCATTTGATATCCATATTGTATAAACACATTCTAGGGGATACCCGGGTCCACGTTTTGGGCTATATCTCGAGACCCTAGCCTCCCAGTTGTATGAAAATTATCCTGTACTATAGCACTCATCAACAGTTTTCATTTTATATTCATATTGTATAAACACATTCTAGGGGTACCCGGGTCTACGTTTTGGCCCATATCTCGAGACCCTAGTCACCCAGGGGTATGCAATAGCACTCATCAACAGCTTTCATTTGATATCCATATTGTATAAACACATTCTAGGGGTACTCGGGTCCACGTTTTGATCTCAAGACCCTAGGCACGTAGCGAAAAAAAGTAGACGTTGGCCGATTCTCAGACCTACCCAATATGCTCACAATTTCATGAGAATCGGTTCAGCCGTCTCGGAGGAGTTAAGCCTCTAAAACCGTGACAGAAGAATTTTCTATGTTAGATGTATGTATATTTGCACAGTTGAATTGTGTTATCAAATTGATGTGTGTACAATAGAGTGGTCTTAAAAAATTGTTTTGCGCAAAAAGACTGTACCGCCCCCACAATTTATTCCTTTGCATTTAAATAATAAATGTCACAACTCCTGGGCAGATTTCACCAGCTTAAGACGTGGCACATTCCCATTGAAAATGCTCAAACCCATTTTTGTTTTTTTAATTTTCGAAAGTAATGCCCGAAACTTACTTATAGTCCATTTATGACAAGAAAATGAAATAGGAAAACAATTTTTGGACCTTTCGTGGCACTCTCCATTTTTCAATCAAGCATTTTCCAACGTTTCGGAAGACCAATTGACGTATCAAGTCAAAATCCGTTACGCATATTTTTCCCACATAGTTAAGTACCACGCCTTTTTTATGGACATTTTTTTGTTTAATGAATATCAATGTAAATGATATTATCTTTGCGAAAAAATCTCTATATCAGTCGTATTTTACTTTCAAAATACCATAATAACAAGAAATTTAAGAAACTAAAATATTTAAAATAGGTGTTTCACTACTCCTTCTTCGACCATTCGTTATTCTGCGTTTCGATTTCCATTACTGGAAGAAGAATTAAAATATTGTGAAAAAAGTCTATATCCTTATTTTATATAAATATGAATAATTCTAATATAATCGTCCAAAATAATTTAATATATACCCCCTTTTGACAACTGTACGACAGTTCTTAACCGTTTAAAACTGGCTGGGCGAACTGGCGCCAATTGGTCACACCAAGAGAGTTTTAAATAGTTGTTTCCACCTGTTCTTTCCAGCCGAGTGGGGACTGCCCTCTTCCTCTGCTTTCATATGCGGGTTCCGATAGAAACACTTTCTTGGCCGGAGCGTCATCTTTCGTTCTCATAACATGGCCTGCCCAGCGTAGCCACTGCATTATAATTCGCTGGATTATGTTGATGTCTGCGTAAAGCTCGTACAGTCATAACTAAATCTTCTTCGGTACTCGCCATCGCCAACGCGTGGCGGTCCGTAAATCTTTCGAAGAACTTTTCTCTCGAACACACCCAGAGTCGCTTCATCTGATGTTGTCATGTTCCACGCTTCTACACCGTATAGCAAGATGGGTACGATAAGTGACTAGCAGAGCATGATTTTCGTTTACCGAGAAAGGAGTTTCTTTTTCAATTGCCTACCTTGTCGTAAGTAACATTTATAGGCAATAGTGATTCCGCGCTTGATTACAGAACTGATGTTGTTGCTTGTGTTAGTGCTGGTTCCCAAATAAACGAAGTCCTTTACTACGTCGAAATTTTCGCTGACTCTTTCCTCGTTGACGGCCGATATTTTCTTTTGTCCTTATTCGCCATCAACTCACAACTTGTAAATTTCTTGTCATTAGTTTGGCAACGCTGCTTTTAATAAACATCCTTTTTCAAAAATAGATGTCGTGGATTGGCCTTTTTCCGCATGTTTTAAATGAAACACAACGGCGATATCTACTAACTTATGTATTTGTACATATCACGACCTCTATTTCTCCATTCTTCCAATGATCCAAAGCATTTCCGTGAGAATTGAGAGGGATACGGAGCTAGAAAACTCACTGGCTAATGGCTAATATGTGTGAAGTGAGAGCGAATCATTATTTCACTAGCTGACGAACACTGCCTTAGAACATGGATGGGTGTTTATTTAATGATTTTGGGTGTCTTTTATCAGAAGTATTCCTCTTCGTACAGGAAATAAGTGTAAAGAGCTTCTTCACAGTAGGTCAATTCTTTTTCATTTGCCAAAAGAAGATGCCACACCCATTTAAAAATGTTTAAGTTACGTCAAACGGTCTTCGAGTTATGGCTTCAGAAATGGTACCCAAAGCATTTTCATTCATTTAATTGTTATAAATACACTTTAGAAGAGAAATAGTATGACAACAACTTTTTATAAGGTTTTGTCGAGCATGGCTCTCGAAAATTACAAAAAACCCGATTCTGGGCATTTTCAATGAAAATGTGCCACGCCTTAACCTGAAGTTATCTGCCCAAGAGTTTGGAATTTTATTACCTACATGCAAAGGAATAATTTGAGGGGGCGGTACAGCTTTTTCTTAAACTTAAAATTTTTTCATATGTATTTAATTAGCGAGCTTTGCTCATATTGCTTTATACAATGGTTTTTGTAATTGATATTAGAGAGAAAATTGTAAGTTTACAAACGGCGATGGTTACTAGGACATGTTTCTGAATTTCACTTCTTCATCAGCTAGCTTTTCGGGAGCTGAGCGTTGAACTCGAATCTCCAACATTCATATCAGTGCAAGCCTTTAGCTGCTACGCCATATGAATGTTCCGTTTTTCGCTGTACAATTGGTCTCTAAGAGTTGCCTTTTTGTTTAGTTATAGTCAATTATTTGAGCTCCACATTTATATTTTTATTTCTCATAAATATTTTTATAATTTCTATGTCAAAATTTAAAACCAAAGTTCAGCAAGAATATGTCTTTATACAAGGATACATTTTTCGGTGATTTTGTTCATTTATATAAGGAAAATGCTAAACATTTTGGTATATAGATTTCAATCTGACCTATCACAACTGGTCGCAAAAGGGACTAGAGGGGCTCAATTATGCTCCAATGTAGACAAAAGAGATTAATCGGAGACAGCTCTGTTTAGAGATTAGTCGCACTATTTTTGCAGGCAAGCAACAAGATCGGCTACGTTAGGTGCTTCTTATTAAGAACTGCATGTGATGTATCGGAAATAATCTCCCTTTCGTACCACTGAAAAGTGTTAAATTAATCCTTGGGGAAAACATGGCTGGATTGACCACTGACCAGTGTCCTGGATGTGAGCACTCTACGAGGTCAAAATATCGACTCGGACCACTTACCTTGTGGCAGCAAATATACGTAAACGCCTCTGTACAGCAAAGAAAGTGTCTGCAGGTGCACAAGTAAAGTTTGCCGGCGAAAAGCTGTTAACGAAACAGACAACTGATGATTACTGATGATTACCTGATAATGTGGTCGAGCTTTGGGAGTATTTTGCTCTCTTATTACGTACAGCCGCTGCTGACACCAGGTTTTCAGGGAGGCCGCAGAAAGACAACTTGTACGATGAGTAATGTCGCGCTGTCTCGAAAAAGGGCGCTGCCTAAAGGGCCACGCGGCGAACATACGCAGAGGTATTTAGAAGGAAAAAACGTGAGGCAAAGCGGTTTGAGTGCGAGGCGCTTCAGATGTAGGCTGTCAAGAAATGACGGCCGAAAGCTCTACCAAAGATTGTGACCGTTGACGGATAGTTTCAAGATTCCTGCAGAAATAATAATGGTGTCGTGGTAACTGACATGCAGCGTGTGCTTAAGTTGTGGAAGAAGCACTTATTCTTATTGCTAACCAGTGAGGGAGAAGACAAACCCGATAGAATAATTGCCCTGATGTAAAAGGCACTCGACTATAACGAAGTGAGAATGGCAATATCCCGGCTAAAGAATAACAAGGCGCCGGATGGCGACGGACAACCCGCCGAGCTTTTCAAAAATGCAGGTGAAAAGTTGGTAAAGGGCAAGCATCGACTACTTTGCAAAATATAGATGGAAGAGCGCGTGCCTTCAGACTAAAATTTAAGTGTGCTCTGCCAAATCCACAAGACAAGCGATCCCGCAAAACGCGCTAATTACCGCTGAATCAGCCTCCTTAACGTAGCTTATGGGGTTCTATGAAACGGATTATGCAAAAGACTGAAACCTAAAGTCAAAGAAATAGCTGGCCCTTCCTTATCAGCGCACCTTTAGACCTGTTAAATCTAGTATGGACCAGATCTTCACGATGCGCCAGATCCTTAAGAAGAATCGACGTACACCATCACCGACCTTAAAGCAACGCGAAAAGAAGTGGCTTGTATGCTGCTTTGACTGTATTTAGGTACGCTGCAAAGTTACTAAGGCTGCGCCAAATGACATAGAGCAACGCCAACAAAATACCTAAATATTAAGACGAACCTTCCCGAGTCATTCGAAACCAAAGGGGACTTGAGATAAGGCGACTATTTTCGTGCGATTTTTTTAAAACTCATGCTGGAGAATATAATTCTAGCAACTTTGTGAAGCCGTGATGGCACAATAATTAACAAAAGCGATTTCTGTTCTCTGATGAACATATAAAGAGGCAAAAAAGTGAACCTTGCGGTAAATGAGAACAAGACGAAATACTTGCTGTCATCCAAAAAAGAATCAGCGCATTTGCGCCTTGGCCATGTCACTGTTAATGGATATAAATTCGAGACTGGGGAGGATTTCTTTATTTGAAAAGCAGCATAAAGAGCGAAAAACCTGCCATATTAGAAATCAAATGGAGAATATCTCTGGCCAAAAAGTGCTAATTTAGACGGAGTAGCCAATCGCAAAGTAAAGTTTTTTCTCAACGAACAAAAAACACGCTCTACAAGTCGCTCATCATGCCAGTCGTGATGTATGACACAGAATCATGAACTGTGCGTAGACAAGACGACACGGAATTTGGAGTGTTCGCGAGAAAAGTTCTCCGAAATATTTATGTCCGTGATGCCGACTACGAGTATCAGAGCAGATATAATGGTGAGTTGTATGAGCACCGAGGAAAAAGGCGCTCCTGACAAGAAAGTATTTCGATCGACATCACACTTTGCAAGCAGAGGAAAGCGGAAACTTTCACTGAGTTGGAAACGCGTGGGTTCAAGCAGGGAACTCTTACAACCTCAAACTAACAAAGTTGCTTCTATTATAGAGATGACTGCAGACTCATGACGGGTATTCTGACTGGGCACTGCCTTCTGGCGTCACATGCCATTAAATTAGGCTTGATAGCAGATGTAGGAAGTGCGGGTTGGAGGAGGAAACGATCGAGTACGTTTCCTGCTCGTGATCTGAGCTTGCCAAGATAAAACTCCAGCCATTAGGAGTGACACAGCTGTCAGATCTAGAAGCAGCAAGTGGTCCTAGGTTTTCAGTTTGGTCATTAAAAGAAACTAATGGTAAACTACGGACGCATTAAGTCCATGTGAGGTCCTCATGGACCGGCCAGTTCAACCTAACCTAACCTCCCATTGAGCTACGAACGTGAAGCTTCACAGATAGGTTAAGACATCGGGACAAAACTCTATCTAGTCCAACTTTGATGTGGATGCTTTGACAAGTTGAACTCTTACCTATCCAGAATCAACCCCGATATACAAAATGTATACCCCACTTGCAATGTGCCCCACATGACGCGAACCATCTCTTCAATTGTAATGTGGAACCAACGCCTCTAACAACCCTCTCATTATGGTCCACCCCTGTTGAAACAGCAAGTTTCCTTGGACCCCGTTAGAGGATATTGGTGACAATTTGTGATCGGTCACACCTATTGGATGGGGCTAGGCACTGCTACAACAACAACAACAACATAATCTTATTATTATTGATGTCTTCTTCAGGAAACACCAGATATTGGAAAACGTATGAAATTTTCGTACTTTCAGAGGGATGAATAGCTTCGAAAATTAAAAATTTAGGCATGTTAAACAGCCGTTGGCAGGAGGTGGGCTTTCCCAAAAACAGGCATGGGTGATTCCACCTAAAAAGTTTATTTAACGAAAGAAAATACTCGAGGTTTGGTTTCGTGGTTTTCTTTTTATTAGGTTTACTACTTTCACTAGATGACTGTTATTAAGATTTTATTTCAAGTTTCTTTCATTTATATTTAAATTTAATTTTCATACAATTTTCAGCATGAAATTTGAATTCCTATATTTATTTTTAAACGTTTTTGAATTTTTCTTATATTCTTCAATTCGTAATTTTTAAGTGATTTTTTTACGAGTGTAGGAAGGCCATTTCAATATGCCATAAATCAGGACGTGTATACATTTCTTCTGTCTCGGTTGACTTGCTTGTGTGAATTGCTGTGGAAAATGTTTACACTTGCTATTAACTGTTTTTTATTTATTACTTAAATTGTTGTTAAATATATTGTGGTATGGAAAGTTCACTTACTTTATGTATGCAAATTTTTATATACTCGCGGTAGGTATATGGATCGTAAAATACGATCAAAATATCATGGCTATCCAATCCATTAGTGGTGTATAAATCGAAATTGAATCTTTGTGGCCACGTGTAACGCTTTCGCAAACCTATCATGGTCGTTGTTAATAACTGTACCAGCAGGGAGCACGGAAGCAGTTCTGGGATTCAAGGACGTGAATAGCGCAATACAAAGCTTTATAGCTTCCGAAACCCAATTGTCAAACTCACCTAGGATAGGCGAATCCTGTTACAAATATGACTATATCATACACATATTTAGCAGGCGAGGCTCTGGCGAATTGGCGGCGTGATGGCCTAGAATCATTAAACCTGTCATGTCATGGCCATGTTAATGGTTTCCGAGCTGCGTCGGGCTTGTACCTTTATGGTGCTTTCTTACCGGAACGAACATGTTATATATCCGGCAAAGGACCATAAGCATCGATTACACTCAAAAAAAAAGCCTTGGGTTCGGCCCCTACGGGGGAAAATGGCAGGGACTGCGGATTTACTGCGCATGCGCAGGTGTTCATTTTTGGGGGAGCAGACAATAAAGCATACTCAACCCTTTTTCACCAAAGTTGACTATGAAGCATTCGAAGTTGACAATGATTAATCCAACTAAAGAGAATAACGAAATGGTGAACATACAGTATTTGCTTAGTTGTCACAAACCTGAACACCCTAGCAAACAACTGCTTGATCTAGTTCCGTCTCCAAGAGAGTTAAGGGAACATCTCTGTAATCACTATAGTGAGAACCGGAATACGTTTGATCCAGACAAGCATAAGAGCCTTTACCAGCGCGCGCCCTCTCAAAGGGGTTGCCAGGGCAATATATTGCTCCTACAATCCAATTGTCAATCTCAACTTCCCGCGGCCAATCATGTTCCATTAACAGACGAGGATCTGTCGACCCGAAGCTCCTCATGGCACTAGGAGGTGGGGAGGGAGGGATGGCCTTGAAGGTTTAATGTGGCCATATAAATCGTTCCCGAGATGGTCGGGCTAGTACCTTAATGGTCATTTGTTACCCGAAAGTACCGGATCTTTATCCGGCAAAGGACCATCGATAACACTCCCCAAAGCCTGCGAGGAGTGTTTTTATCGTTAATACAACAACAGCAACCATTCTACTCTAGTACAAGAAGAAAGAACACTTCCAAGGAAGACACGAGTTTCCACATAACACGAACTATATTTTCAATTGTAATTGTTGTAAACTTAACTTCCCTATGGACCAACCCTGTTGAGACTGATAGTTTCCTTGGACTCCCGTGTTAATACATCAAGAACAAATTGACAATGAGGCCACTCTTTGGAGTAAAGCGGTATCTTCGTTGGAAAGTTGGCAATAAAGTTCGAAGAGAAATTTGAATCTGTTGTGTTGTATTAAAACTGTGGAATTGTATCATATATTTACAACGTCCAAAACACGATGTAGCGGATTATTTGTGCTTAGGTTAGAATGATAGTGGAACTCACAGTTAAAAAGGGTTTAGAGACACATTGTATCTTACCAAGGCAAGACCTTGTGATTGTACACGCGAGTGCAAGTTAATTTCTTACCAACAATTGACACTACAGTGTTTGGCCTTTTTTTGCCTTTTCGTTGGGCCGCTGATAACGCAATTCGATCTGTGAGGCAGAGCCTTACATGGCAAATACTCACGTTAAGCATATATACTATGCGAGCTCTATCGCCTTTTTCTTTCAGGCAGTGCTTGTTTGCAACTTTCTTATTTTCGGTGGCGAACTTTGAAGGCCAAAACCTCCACCCAGATCATATTTTGTAATTGCGTGAATTTAAATCTGGACTTCTGCGGCGTCATGCCGTTAACGGAAGTAATAGACGCGGAATACTCTTAATCGATATGAAGCTCTAATCTGTGATGGCAAATCAGTTACGAGAACCTACTTTGAAATAAAAAAGTTTGTGCTATAGTTTTTTTTTCAAAGCAATATATTGTGGCGAATGTTGACATTAGTAAATAATCGCAACAACAAAACAGAGCAAGCAGCGACACTTATGTACTAGGCAACGAAGAGATATCTCACACACACACATGTAGTCATCAGCCGAAGTAGTTACTCACACATACACACGCATATGACTAGTATTAAAGAATAAACTATAAATATACATGTATATAGCTGGTAACCAAGCATGAGATACAAGTGTTCGCGAAAACCGAGAGTATAAAAGCAGCGCAAGCGGTTTGATTTAAATACACTATAAGTTGCAAAGTGAAGTATAAATGTGAAGTATAATTGTACTACCCCCAAAGTAGTCTAATGAATACCATTTTGCAATAACACAAAGCATGCTGTTGAGTCACAGTATGTTGATGAGGATAATAAAGGCAAACGTACAGGTGTTAGCAAACGTACAGGTGTTAGCAAACGTCGTAAGAAGTCGACCACAGTGGGTTCGTCAGCTGCATCTACATCAACTTCAACATCAATTTCTGCTTCGACAGTGGGCTCATCACGTCAACTTCTGCATCCACATCAACATCTATTTCTGCTTCGACAGTTTCCGTGGTGCAACCTGTTGGTCCTAGGGAGGTGACTGCCGTTCCGCCTCGCAGAGCAATTTTTGTTTCTCGGTTGCATGCTTCATTGACTGTCGATGATATTTCAAATTATATATGCTCTAAACTTAAATTAATAATTCTAGTGTTGAAGTTTTCAAATTTAACTTTAAATATGAAAGGGAAATTTCATCTTTTAAAATAACTGTGCCACACCTTTATGTTGATAGTGTTCTTGACAGTTCTTTTTGGCCGGAGCATTCTGTGGTGCACTTGTACAAGAGAAATACCAATATAGTGCCAAAAAACTCTATTACCTTCACCGCGGGTACAGCAAAAAAGTAGTCACCGACTCACTCTCTATAGTCGTTCATTACCAAAATGTTCGTGGTTTACGATCTAAATTAAATACCTTTTTTCTTAACAGTTTCGCTTTTACTGCGCAGGTTGTTGCTTTCACCGAGACCTGGTTAAAACCTGACAATTTTAACGCTGAGCTTTTTTCAAGTAACTACGTCGTTTACCGGCGTGATCGTATATCTAGAGCAGGCGGTGTTCTTATTGCTGTGGACTTAAGTCTTTCATCCGAGTTGCTGTTGTCGGACAACGCATTTGATATTGAGTTTATAGCAGTAAAGATTTCAATGCGATGTTTTAACTTATATATTTGTTGCTCATATATTCCGCCCCGGTCGGATATGTATGTTTACAATTGCCATAATTTAGCTATTCGAAACTTGTACTCTCAGTTGCGAGACAAAGATCGCTTAGTCGTTCTTGGTGATTTCAACTTACCCTCGGTAAATTGGATTAGCCTGAGCGACTCAAACACTTTGACTCCCACCTGTCAGCATGATTTCGTTAAGAATATTTTAGATACATCTCTCGTACAGATCAACAATGTTTTAAATTGTAAAAACAAGATTCTTGACCTGGTATTTGTGGATGAATCAGTGGGTATTGCTCTCAATCGTATTTCTCCTTTATCTTTTCCAGAAGATCCCTTACATCCTACGATTGAAATAGAAATTGATATTATTCAGCCTCCTATGGAGCTGTGCTTTACAAAATTAAAATCTCGATCCCGCTCAAGATGTTTTTATAAGGCGGACTTCACAAAACTCAACGAATTGATTGCTACTCATGACTGGTCAGATCTTTATTCGAGTAAGGACGTCAATTCAGCGACTTCATTATTTTACGGTATTCTTGATGGCTTCTTTGAAAGCTGTGTCCCCCTTCGATGTGTTAGTGCTGGAACAAGTAAACCACCTTGGTTCACAAGACAACTTATTAGACTCAATAATGTTAAATCTAGGCTTTATAAACGTTTCAAGAGATCAGGATCGTCTGCCGATTTTTCTAAATATTCGGTTGCTCGTTGCAACTTTCATTGTCTAAACCAACAATGTTATAAATTGTACTTAAGCAGTTGTAAATTTCAATTTTTCAACAATCCGAAAAGATTTTACAGTTTTGTTAATTCCAAGAGGAAAACATCTGGTTTTCCAGCTACTTTTTCTTTTGGTTGCAAGAATGCTAGTTCTGATAATGATATTGCGGAATTATTTGCAGAATTCTTCAGGTCGACCTACTCATCAAAACGTTTTCAACCCGGTCAACACTCCTACAACTTGGAAAGTTTTAATTGCATTCCTAATCCAGTAATTGATAAGAATACTGTTCTTCAGAGCCTTCTCGGTTTGAAACCGATTTTTTCTCCGGGTCCAGATGGTGTTCCTAGTTGTGTACTCAAATACTGTGCAGTTAACTTATCTGAGCCGATACATAAACTATTCCAATTATCTGTGGAATCTGCCACTTTTCCATTGATTTGGAAGAAATCATTTATTATACCTTTACACAAAAAAGGTAGTAGGTCTAGTATCGAGAACTATAGAGGTATAGCTAAGCTTTCAGCTATTCCCAAAACATTTGAGCGAATAATTACATGTCAACTTCAACACATGTGTAGCTCCATATTATCGCCCTGCCAGCATGGGTTTGTGCCGCGTAGATCAACTACTACCAACTTGCTAGAGTTTACTTCTTTTGTAATGGAAGGATTTTTAAACAATAGGCAAACGGATGTGATCTATACCGACTTCAGTAAAGCGTTTGACTCTCTCAATCATGAGCTTTTAGTTTACAAACTTGATTTACTTGGATTTCCAAAGCATTTGCTTGCATGGCTCGAAAGCTATCTCGCGAATCGGACTCAACAAGTTTTGTTTAAAAACAGCTTTTCTAGGTTGTTTGATGTAACGTCTGGTGTGCCTCAGGGTAGTCATTTGGGTCCGTTACTTTTTACCTTGTTTATAAATGACTTACCACAAACTCTCATACATTCCCGAACTCTTATGTATGCAGATGATGTTAAACTTTGTTACTCATACTTGCCTTCGGAGTCTTCCCGTGTGGAGTTTCTTCAGGCAGACTTGGACTCATTTCAATGTTGGTGTACTGCAAATTTACTAGTTTTGAATTGCTCGAAGTGTAAACTAATGACATGTGAAGCCAAGTTTGACATCGTATACGTTAAACAGCACGCCTTTGGAGCGTATATCTGTCGTAAGTGATCTAGGCGTTCTTTTTGATCCTAAACTGACTTTTAATACGCATATCTCATCAATGGTAAGCAAAGCAACGGGTATACTCGGTTTTGTGAAGCGATGGGCTAAGGAGTTTAATGATCCGTATCTGACTAAGACCCTCTACACATCGTTGGTACGACCAATCTTAGAGTATTGTTCGTGTGTCTGGTGCCCAGGGTATCAAAACTTTATAAAGCGTATTGAGTCAGTACAGAAGCAATTCATTATATTTGCACTACGTGGTCTTAACTGGGATTCTAGTGTGCATTTGCCACCATATAGAAATAGGCTTCTCCTTATAAATCTGCCAACTTTAGAAAATCGAAGAACTTTACTCGGGGTAATGTTCATTCACAAGCTCATTATGGGCGAGATCGACTCATCTGATCTTGTTAGTCGACTAAATTTTGCTGTTCCTGGTAGAACGTCCAGGCACTTTGTGCCTTTTTATTTACCACTTTGCCGGCAAAATTTTGCCAAAAATAATCCACTGCGAAGTTGGTGTTCGCACTACAACAACTTGTATAACTGCATCAGTTTTGAATGTTCGTTTTCCGAGTTGCATAATTTAATACTGTCACGTCTGGCCTGATATTTTGTACTTTCTTTCCTATGTATGGTTGAATTTAAATATTTTTAATTATAACATTAATTTTATGTTTTATATATCTTAGTAGTCGACCGCATTGTGTCTGTGTCGACTTTAATCCAAATAAAAATAAATAAATAAAAATTATTCGATAGTTAAGCGATTCGAACGTTAGCAGTAGGTTTCAAATAAGTGGAATTCCCCAAAACTCGTTACAGTATATTAACTATATTGCGCTGTTTAAAATTTACAACATTTAGTTTTGCTCAGTTAAAAATTATTGAACATGCAAACTAAAGTAATAATAGAACCTTAAATTCGTAGCATTCACAAAGTGTCATAACACGTCAAATTGTCGCCAATAATAATTTTACGGCATTAAGGCTAGCGCATGCGACGACACTTTGTGAATACCCCAAATGTTAAACACGCGCTATAAGCTCGTGTTGTGGGGGTAAAGTGGGCGTGCGTGTGCAGTTGAAAAAATTCTTTTATAACATAAACAGTGTCACAGCTTTTGTTTTGATTAGCAGTTTTTATTTTACTAATTTAACTATTTTAAGTTCGACAACTTCGAGGGGTGTTTATATTAAACATGTGCGTATGTAGATATAGAGCTTTATAATGTTAATTGCATGTTTTGTTTCAGTTATTATTTATTTTTAATTGTTTTATCTTCTTCGTATTTTTCATTTATTTCCGTTAACGCTTAAAACATTGTGGCCTGCGTGTGTTTAACTGTAATGAAATACTAATTTTTTTCACAGTTGAATTTTAGCCATATTTTTGTTAGTAATTATTATGTTTGTTGGTTTTTGTAATTTTGTTATTGATTTTTGTATTTGATTTTTGTTGTTTATTTATATTTTATAAATATTGTTTACTCCTTGTTATTTGTAGAATAATAAACGAACAAATAAACACAATTTCTGACATAATATTCGAGCCTTTAAAACTTGTTTACAAGAAAAAAAGTTATCACACATGTACAAAAGAGACAAACACACAACAACAAATAAACACAAAACGATTAACGCACCAAAACAACAAACCCTCAAAGAAGGTCAATCGGCTAAAATTACATACCTTCACCTGCCTCAGTCAGCTACACAAATCGATCAGTAAAAACCACCCTCGGTTGTGAATGAACACACAACACTTACATATGACTAAATACACACAAGCATCAATTTTGACAATACCTGCTCATGTACCTACGAACTACAAATACAGGACAAACGAAAACCACACTTACTTACTTAATTGGCGCTTAACCGTCTAAACGGTTATAGCCGACGACAACAACACATCAGAACGAAAATCGACACCGATGATGGCACTATGCCAAAACCGGTTTGTTTCGAAACCAAATTTAACAACGGATGACGGAAAATCGTTCCAATCTTATAACTTTAAACGAGAAATTCTTGTATATTTGTATGTTTGTATAGCAGAACGATCTCGGGAACGGCTGAGCCGATTTAAATGAAATTTTGCACAGAGATAACGTATGACCTTCTAAGACTTTCTACGTAGGTGCTACTTAGAATATCTCACAAGGATGCCACCTATTCGAATATAAAAAAAAATGCATTAGATATGCCGATGTGGGTATCAAACGAAAGGTATTTCACTCCGCATTACAATAGGGACATTTTTGAGTAGGGTTGCCATTTAGGGTTGGCACCTATTCGAAATTAAAAAAAAATGCATGAGATATGCCGATATGGGTATCACACGAAAGGTATTTCACTCCACATTACAATATGGACATTTTTGAGTAGGGTTGCCATTTAGGGTTGCCATATATTCGAAATTAAAAAAAATTGCATGAGATATGCCGATATGGGTATCAAGCGAAAGATATTTCACTCCGCATTACAAGATGGACATTTTTGAGTAGGGTTGCCATTTAGGGTTGGGGTAGTTAGACGAAATAGTACTCTACTTACTCATAATCTATTAAAGCTTTAAAGGAGAACATTAAAGTTAAAAATCTTCGTAAAAAATCTAACAGATGATTCGACTTAATTTTCTTAATTTCACACACGCTAATAAAATTGAAATGCAATATCAAGGCACCGTATTTTTGGCAAATATGAAATGAATAATTGCAATTTCTCACAGATTACTATTGGAAAGATTTATCACCATAGCAAAAAGATATCTTACCATGGTAATTTGCTACCGTCGAACACTAGTTCAATTCAATTTGACGACATCTAACCATTTAACTACTTACAAACAGATGGAAGTTAGTTGACATTTAATTAAACTAACTGATAGTTGTCATTCGTGATATTTACAATAATAAAATTGTGAGACTTTCATAGTGTATAACTAAAAAAATTTTTGAAATTAATAATTCTATTTTTAAGGAAATCAAATATTGGTAAGTAAAAATATATAATATATGTACATATAAAAAAAGTAGAGTTTGATTAATGATGACATGTGGAACAAATTATGTTATGCGGCATACTCGAAGATTGCCGAACAAAGCTCGGTCGCCCAGGTACTATACATTATGTAAATAACATTGCTTTTGGACGAACGCAAATAACAACGGTAATGCAACAGTTTTAGTGGAATTTTTAATATGAAATTTTTGAAAATTTAAAATCCTTTCATTAAATTTACACTATGTTTCATACTTAGTTCCCAACGTTTCATTTCATAGACTCTATACACTTTATAGTACACTCGTCTAACTTGTATCGACTTAAGCTCTTTGTGCTAATGACCATGGATTCTTCGCCCAAAAGCAATTACATCTCAAATCTTGTTCTTACATTCTACTTTCATATTTTGTTTCTTGCAACGCAAATCCATCAGTTACAATATTTAATTAATTAATTTATTATTCATTTGAAATATTTTGCGAAAAAAGTAAAGTAATTGTTTTTATTTGTAATGCAATTTTTTACTTTGTAGTTAATTGCAACTCGAAAAAAGTGTTATATACATTCATATACAATACATAAATTACAATATTACTATTTTTTAAATATTTTACTACTACAATAAATTAAAAAGTATGATTTTATTTTCGTTTGTATTTTTCTTTTTTTATTTTTTTTTATTTTCCTAATCAGACACATATTTACAAAGCGCAAAAAATCCTTTTTTGTTTACGCTTGTTTCAATTTAGCTGTTGTTGATTTGTTGGCAAACTATTACAAAAAAAAATTGGAGTTCTTTGTGTTTCAAATGTGACCGTCTGTGTGTAAACTTACCCTTAGCAAAACTGCAACACTGCACAAAAGTTTTGTTTTGAATTTATATTTCTTTCGATATTGTATTTTATGCCATTACAATATTTGCTTAACATTTTACCATTTTCTATGCAATTTTTCAACAAATTTTTAATTATTCATTTATAAATTTTGTTTGTGTTATCTTCAGATAATTACTTAAAAGCTTATACTATTAATGCTGCATTTTTTTTCTCTCTGTAATTTTGTTTATGGCAATCTTGATATATTTTCTTGAAATCTTAATTTTTTACTTTCCATGAATTTTGTTAATTTTATATTTTTGCTTTTTTTATTTACTTAGTGCTGTTTTTTTTAATTCAAAATTGGGTTTTCAAACGTAGTTATTTAATAAAATGTTTTTAATAAATAAGTTTTTTTAATCATACATATATATTCTACATTTTTGTTGTTGTTGTTGTGGTTGTTGTAAGGAAAATGTAGACAAAAACAAATTCTCTTATTTAGTTCCAATATCCTTGCGAATTTTATGTCCTCGGAATGAGGCTTGAATTTTAGTGGCCGCCTTATGCAACTCCGGATCACCGAGATCGATATCTAGCTCCTCAGCAACCTTTTTAGTGATTTCTTGTATGTCGACATCATTAGGCGCATCTGTGGTTACAACTTTACGTGTTAAATGGCGCGGAAGGCAGCCTGAATTTTCGCAGCGGCATCGCACAGTTCTAGAAGAAGAAGAGCGAAAGAAATATTCTATTAATAGAAGAAAAAAAGGCTCAACTTAAGGTAAGTAAAAGCTGAGGCATCATACAATTCAGAAGTGGAATATGTCATGCATTAATTGCTCTCAGTTATACAGATGGTAAAAAAAAGGAATCAGCTGAGTCAATAATATAAATATAGTTTAAAAAACTGAAAAACCAGAACATATGCTGCCGTTGTAGTATCTGCAATCCACGTAGATATTTGAAGTTGATAGCACCGTAGCACAGAGGTTCGTGTCTCCGCTATTAAGCACAACTCGTTTCGTAACTAGCTACTTAACCACTTCAATAATTACCGCTAGATGGGACTAACTCTCCTTTGCGTACCAAGCTTAGGGAGTTACAAACAAGCCTAAATACAAGTGAAGCCACCCAATCCAAAAATTTAGATAGAAGTTTTTGTCAATTAGAAACAAATTTTTCTAAGCGAGTCGCACCTCGGCACTGACTTGGCAAACACTCCAGAGTGTATTTCTACCATGAAAATCTTGTCAGTGAAACTCATTGGCTTTGCAAATACCGCTCGGAGTCTACGAAAAAAATGTAGTTCCCGTCCCGAAAATTTGTAGGAAAAATTAAGGAAATATGGCGCAAATTTGAAGGAAAGGTCGATCTTAAATCTCATCGGAGTTTATCGCGCCTTGCATTTATTTATTTAAAATCCCACCTCTCGACAACCTGTTCAACAACTTATCTCAGCAAATGGTTTCGTTGAAGAATGTCCTATATCATAACTTGTTCCAAAAAGCTGGACATGAGCTCACTATATTTTCAGCTTATATAGCGCTGTTTTGCAAAAAGTTTTGAAAAAAGCGTTTTGTGAAAAATTAAGAATAAAATTTGAACTCCGTTTCCATTTTTGCTGTTTTTGAAACTTCGAAGACCTGAAATACCAAGCATAATATGCGATGGCACAAGTGGAGAGCTTACGTGGGCTCAATCGAGTTTGCAGGTCACGCTATTTTTGAGGAACAATGTGTTTTGTGACTGGGACAGTAATAGAAGAGCATACGATCTAAAACGCTATTATTAATATTAATAGTTGTAAACATCTCAGCCCAAAAGTACACCTTAAGCTGCCAAGTAAGGAAAAATGCAGCTTTAATATATTTTTAATTGACGCATGACGCGAACCGGCCATTAAAATTGTCGGAAAGAAAAAAAGGTAAAAAAATAAGAGCAGACTTTTCTTGTTTTCCAGTGTCACAGTTAAACACTCACCTACAAACTTAGGCCAAATTAATTTATATTTTAGGTTATAAAATCAAAACTTAAACAGTTTCACGTTTGTAGTGCCAAAAGTATAAATTTCAAACACGAAAAGCTTGAATACCACACTTAC
>JARSSU010042090.1:0-32013 GCA_029619165.1 Eurosta solidaginis | reverse complement strand
CAATGTTTTATTGAATATCACGCAACGAATGTGACTAAACCACCAAACAACCCAAATACATCACCTGGAAGCTACAAACCTTGGAAAAGAAAGCAGATTAAACAAGCAAGATAAACATTCAAGCCAGTACTTAACAACATTGTTGCCGGCATCATTAGTGAAGCATTTTTTCACATTCAGTATACTGCATTTAGTACTGAGGAGCGTGCCGCAAATATCAGTGCAAGTCCCACTATCTTCACAGCAGGAGTACATATACAACAGGTGAGTCGTACTGCATCCATACCAGTGTAACTAAGTATTAATATAAATACAATGCGAGTAAATTTTTAGGTAACACGGAAAGTAGGCTAGTTAAAATAAATGCAGGTACATATTTATATGATGATATGAGACCGATTGAGCATAGCTATGTAATTCGCCAGCGTAAGTAAATGATTAAATTAGAGATGATGTATGTAAATATGAAAGTAAGTATAATGCGCTGGCACAGTGGGCTGAATCTGACCAAACAGTTAGAATCTACTATATTTGTTGCTTTTTTCAAAGCTCTTTTGATTTATTTCTGCCCTACATCCGCGGGATTCTTTCTTATTCTAGGTCATTTCATTTCCCGGATGAGTTCTTCAGTTTTGGTTATATATTCATTCCTCTTTTTCGATTAGCAAAGTTGTGACAGTTTTTCCTAAGTTTAAGTTGCAGACTATTTATTGTTTTTTTTTGTTTGTTTTTTTGCACAACCGGCGTCATTCCAAAACGTCGACTCGTAGGTGCTTGCACCCTCCCCTGTATTGGGGTGGAGCGTCCTCGCGGCAACACCTGGTAACGCGTCGGCTGCGATTGCGAGCGGCGACCTTTTTCTCCTCTCTATAACCAGATTTCCCTTCTTCTCCCAGCTGCAATTTTTACCCTCTTTCCTTTCACAGGGTCAAGTTTCCTGTAAACAGGGGCTTTTTTTAGTTCAAGATCGGCCATACATGGCGAAGAATCACACGTTGAATAAGGTTCCCATGCTTTGCTAACAAATATGGCGGATCTAGAGAGGACAACTCGATAAAATCCGAAATTCCAAGTGTCATCCGACCCGTGCTGATGGGGTGAATGGCACTACGTTAGTGAGTCTTATAACGGAGGCCTCCAGATTCCTGACGTCCTCTGGTTGTAACTAGTCTTGCTGTGATATGGGGGCTATGTCCCAGCTGACCTACCTTCCCCCATACCCGTGGGTATTTATATATGGAATATAATAATACAAAAATAAACCAAAATGGAGCTGAACAGCTCACAATAGACCAAGTCGATTGCGACCTTTCGGTGCAAGTCGAATCAGCTGTCGCCACAGATATGCTATGATTGACAAGGACATACGCCCTATGATAGTTCGATGGGTGCTGTTTATGTTAAAGAGTAGAAAAATCCATTTGAAACTGGGAGGCACAACGGAATCAATTGCGGCCACATGAAGGTATGCTCTCCGCTCTCCCGTGGACGCTGGTTATAGATGGCCTCCTTCAGTTAATGAAAACCGAGGGATTTGACACATAAGGGTATACAGATGACTTGGTTATTTGTCTCACAGGGATGCACGAGGAAACAATATCAGATGGCATGCAACAAGCCCTTCACATCATAGAGAGGTGGTGCGACACCAGAGGTTTGTCTATCAATCCTAACAAAACTGTCATAGCGTTTTTCACCCGGAGAAGGCAGGCACCCATTTCCATCCATTTCATAGGAAATCCGGCATTATAACTGAGTGACGTAGTGTCCCCTAATCTCAGAATCTCAATGAACTTTGAAGTGTCCATTATAGACAGGACCCACTGGGAGACAGGGAATCCCTATAATGACCCTAACTCAGAGGTCTGGTTCACGGATGGATCGAAATTCGATGACAGAAGAACGGGAGCTGACATCTGTGGGCCGAACTTCAAGAAATTGATACCAATGGAATGCTGCCCCACCATAATTCAGGCAAAAATGCAAGCAATAAAAGTCTGCGGTAGAGAATGTCTGCAGAGAAGCTCAAAACCGAAGAGAATCTACATTATATTGGACAGCCAGGCGACCCTTCGTGCCTTGCAATCCTACACAGTGCAGTGGATGACTGCACTAAAATCTTTAATGACCTGGGAGCAAAAAAAAGTTTTGTTAGGATAGGTTCCCGGACATGAGGGACATAAAGGTAATGAACATGCATCTTACCTAGCATAGCAGGATGCTATAGCAGCATTCAATGGTCCAGAGCCCTTTTGTGGACCCACAAAAGCACACACCAGGGAGAATATAACTAACTGGGAAACTAAACAATTTAGACGTCACTGGATTGACTGCCCAGGGCAAACACAGGTAAAAAGGTTTATACTTCCGGCAACGAAAGTATCAGCCAAACTCATTAATTTAAGCAGGGAAGACCTAAGAACTTTCACCGGTTACTATACGGGACACTGTGGTCTACGATATTACTTAGGTGATACAATCTATCCGATACTCAAATTTGTCGTTTTTGTGAGCTAGAGGATGAAACGCCGGTTCACATTCTCTGCGAATGCGTCGCTCTGGCTAGGCAGGGACTCTCCCATCTAGGTGGTGTGACTCTTAGTCCCTATGTGATATAGAGTATAAGGCCTGAAGAGGTACTTAGATACATCAAAAGCATCCACATACAAAATTAACCTAAAAGTCATGCACAATAGATCTGCATAAAGGTTGCAGTGCTCACAGGCCTAGTAATAATAATAATTAATTGTTTTTTCTTCTCCATAACCTCCTTGTCCTTTCAGCTCTTTGTTTATTATGTCCCTGCAATTTCAGACATTGTTTGTTGAAACAAATACTTGTTGTATTTTCAGTAGGCGTCGCTTCAAGTTAAAAGCTTGCCAAGCGATAACTGACTCATTTTGTTTTAATGATTTTCCGATATTGGATATTGGTATTGGAACGATTCTCCGTATTCCCTTGTAAAATTTGGTTTCGAGACAAACCAGTTTCGGAGTTGTGGCATCATCAGTGTGAATTTTCGTTCTAATATGTTGTTGTCGTTTGTCATGTATTTAAATATAGGAACATCAGCAGACATTTTCACTACCGATCGATTTTTGTGGCTGACTGAGGAGGGTAGAAGTCAGTAATTCTATTGGTATGACCTTCTATGTGTGTTTAGTTGTTGTTGTTTGATTGTGTGTTGTGCCTGTGCTATTACTATATTTCTTGTAAACAAGTTTTAAAGGTTCAAATATATGGTGCAGAAGTTAGTTTGTCTGTTTGTTTATATTTTACCGTTGAATGTTTTCTGTTTTTAGATTTCCATGTTTTCGAGTACGTTCATACATTGGCCTTTTGCTTGTAGGTGAAGGACCTTGACTGTTTTATTGATGTTTGCTAGGGAACATTCTTTTTGGACCATGTGATTCGCGAATTGGACTCTGGTATGATAATTGGATTCCATGTTTTTTTTGTTTCAATCTCTAATGTATAAATAAAATAAATAAATGTAAGGCGCGATAACCTCCGAAGAGATCTAAGGCCGAGCTTCTCTTCCAATTTGCGTCGAGCTCCTATTGATTTTCCCTACAAATCGGCCGGACGGGGCCTACATGTTTTATACCGACTCCGAACAGCATCTGCAAGGCAGATGAGTTTTCACTGAGAGCTTTTCATGGCAGAAATACACCCGGAGCGCTTGCCAAACACTGCCGAGGGGCGACCCCGCTTAGAAAAATTTTCTTCTAATTGAAAAACCTTATTTATAAAATTTTGATGTTGCTTTACCCGGGGTTTGAACCCAGGGCATACGGTGTGATAGGCGGAGCACGCTACCATCATAATGTGTTCCAGTTTATGTCATAGCTGTCCAAGTTTTAGTATTTTCCTTTTCATTATTTATTTTTAGCTCTCCATGATTCCTTCTGAATTTATCTGCTAGTGCTTCTCTCTTATATGCTTCTTGTGTAATAGCTGTTCTTTCAAGCCCATGTACCAAATGCCTTAATGCTGCATTTTTATTTTGTTGGGGGTGATTCAAGTTCTTCTGTATTGTTGCGTCGGTACCCGTTGGCTTTCTTTATATGTCGCAGTTAAATCTTTTGAGTCATATTTAAATGACTTCTTTAAGGTTTTCAGATAAAGCAACACTTCTTGAGAAAAGGCATTTGTAGCATAATTAGATTTAAAAAATTTTGCAAAAAAAATTCTCGATATGGTATGTGAGAATTTCTATATGGTATATGACAATTCCTTTATACAGCTTTTCAGTTTGTCTCCCTGACGATTACCGCAGGGGAACCGAAATATAACGGACTATTTTAAAACCAGTGTTTTATTTTGATTGACCTCGAACCGGCAAAATGAAAATCAAATCTTTCAGGATTGATTTTTTATAAAATTAAAAAACAATAGATATTAGAGAAAAGTACAAAGTTTACAAACGGCGATGGTTACTAGGTCATATTTCTGAATTAATTAAATACAGATGATAATATTGATATAATAGTTAACAGCGCAAGTTCTGCTAATAAAAAGCAACACTGTAAAAATAAATTTTTACTAAGCTCTTAAGCGAGCCTAAAACATTTCACACAATTGGGATTAAATAGCATATAGAATTACTTATTATTTAAGAATTCATGAGCTTATCACCGGCTTATAATAATTGAATATTCAATTATTATGTTTTTTCTAAGAGAAACTGAAAAGAAAAAGAAACATTTATTGGCATATTGCGATGGTACCATTTCGAAAACCGCCACGAATTCATCATCAGGAAATTTCGTAATGTTATCAAAGGTTTCACCGAGATTCGAACCGTGAATCATGCGGTGAAACTGCAGTTGTCTTAACCAATAGGCTATCCTGCTTGTATTTGTTTCATTGCTTAATTCAGTTTATCTCATTTCTACATTAACAACACAATTAATATGTACCTAAATGGTGAATAAAAGGAATAGCAACAAAAAAGACCAATTGCAAAGCGAGCAGCGGGACATTCATATGGCTGAGTGGTTAAAGGTATCTGCCTTTACACTAGTATGAATGTTAGAGATTTGAGTTCAATAAACAGCTCCCCAGAAGCTAGCTGATGAAGAAGTGAAATTCCGAAACATTTCCTAGTAACCATCGCCGTTAGTAAACTTTGCAATTTTTTTTTAAATATCAATAATAAAAACAATTGTATAAAGCAATATGTCTCGCTAATTAAATGCAGATGATAATATTGTTATAATAGTTAACAGCGGAAGTTCTGCTAATAAAAAGCAATACTGTAAAAATCCATTGTTACTAATCTCTTAAGCGCTCCTAAAACATTCCACAAAATTATGATTAAATAGCATACAGAATTAGTACGTACTTAAATGGTGAATAAAAGGAATAAGAACAAAAATGGCAACACTTACAGACCAATTGCAAAGAGAGCAGCCGGTCATTCATATGGCTGAGTGGTTAAAAGCATCTGCCTTTACAATATTATGAACGTTGAAGATTCGAGCTCAATACTCAGCTCCCGAGAAGATAGCTGATGAAGATGTGAAATTCAGAAACATCTCCTAGTAACCGTCGACGTTTGTAAACTTTGCAATTTTCCTCTAATATCAATAACAACAAGTAAGAAAGGTTAAGTTCGGGTGTAACCGAACATTACATACTCAGTTGAGAGCTATGGTGACAACATAAGGGAAAATAACCATGTAGGAAAATGAAACGAGGGTAACCCTGGAATGTAACATGTGTATTAAGTGAAAGGTATTAAAGAGTATTTTATGAGGGAGTGGGCCATAGTTCTATAGGTGGACGCCATTTAGGGATATCGCCATAAAGGTGTATTAGGGGTGACTCTAGAATGCGTTTTTACAATATGGGTATCCAACGAAAGGTGTTAATGAGTATTTCAAAAGGGCGTGGGGCTTAGTTCTACAGGTGGCCGCGTTTTCGAGATATCGCCATAAAGATGGACCAGGGGTGACTCTAGAATGTGTTTATACAATATTGGTATCAAATGAAAGGTGTTAATGAGTATTTTAAAAGGGAGTGATCCTTAGTTCCATAGGTGGACGCCGTTTCGAGATATCGCCATAAATGGGGACCAGGGGTGACCCTAGAATTTGTTTGTACGATATGGGTATCAAATGAAAGGTATTAATGAGTATTTTAAAAGGGCGTGGGCCTACGTTCTATAGATGGACGCCTTTTCGAGATATCGCCATAAATATGGACCAGGGGTGACTCTAGAATTTGTTTGTACGATATGAGTATCAAATGACAGGTGTTAATGAGTATTTTAAGAGGGCGTGGGCCTTAGTTCTATATGTGGACGCCTTTTCGAGATATCGCCATAAAGGTGGACCGGGGGTGACTCTAGAATTTGTTTGTACTATATGGGTATCAAATGAAAGGTGTTAATGAGGATTTTAAAAGGGAGTTAGCCTTAGTTCTATAGGTGGACGCCTTTTCGGAATATCGTTATAAAAGTGGACCAGGGTTGACTCTAGAATGCGTTTGTACAATATGGGTATCAAACGAAAGGTGTTAATAAGTGTTTTAAAAGGGAGTGGGCCTTAGTTCTATGGGTGGACGCCTTTTCGGGATATCGCCATAAACGTGGACCAGGGGTGACTCTAGAATGCGTTTGTACAATATGGGTATCAAATGAAAGGTGTTAACCCTTTCAGTACAACTTTTTATAGAGTAGTCAAAAAAATCTAAAATTTTACGCGAGATCTCTTATTGGTTCCATTAGCATAAATAAATAAATAAAATTTCAAAATTATTTTCGGAAAACAGTTTTTTTCAATGTTGCCATATGGCAACAAATTTCGTTAAAGGTACAGAAAACACACATATGTAATATTTGAAGCAAAGATGTCTTATTCAATTTATTTTGTTTTATTTATGACATACAATGCTGGAAATGAAAATATAAAATCAGAAATTCAAAAATATTCATATAAACATGAATACATACATATAACATTTTTATTAACACTTCAGTTTAAGTAATTACTAAAACCAAATCAAAAAGTAATGAAGATAATGAATAATAATAGTGGAAATAATAGTGATAATAACAATAATTATTATAATAAAAATAATAATATTAAAAATAATAATAAGAATTCATATTTTTATTACGATAGTTAGCTTATATAATGGTAGTCCTTGAAGCACTCCCGAGCTCCATTAGGGAGGCATAGGTGAATCTGGCATTTTGAACACTTGAACCTGGTATATCCTGAACATCCGTTGATTTTGCACCTGCTTTTCTTTTCTGTATGCTCCGGCCAATGTTGGTTTCCATCATATCGTATGGAAACAGCAGGAGCTGTTTCATTCGTACGTCTTAATTTAGCTACACGTTCTTCGCTCAGTGCCCCTTTTGGCCGCCCACGTTTTCTAGAACACTCATTTTGTTGGACAGAGAAATTAGCCCATCAGAAACATCTTGTCGGAATTCTAAAAGGCCCATATGCTTTTGAGTATTTGGGTCAATGCTGAACAAGTCTCTTTTATATTCTAGCAATGAGTTGCATATAGCCACGTCTATAAAGTGGTCAAACACCTTGAGTGTCCATTTTTGCGATCGAATTGATATACGGTATAGTGACAAAAGATAGTCAATTTTATCCACTCCACCCATGTTTTTATTATACACTTTGACAATGCTGAGTTATTTCAATCTTTTTATTCTGTTCGGAACAAAATCTTGTAACCTTGTGTAAAGGTTCATCCCCATAAATTGAAGACACAAGTTGAACGGTACCACTATCAAGCCATTTCATAACAAAGATATTGTCTTCTCTTTCTATACGACAGTCGAAACTTCCCCGCCCTTCTTTTTTCAACTCCTCAGATATGAGAGGTACTTTACTAATCCTATTTCCTCGTATGGCCCAAATTCCCTTTTGTTTTAAACATAATAACAAATTCAGAGAAGAAAAATAGCTGTCAAAAAACAGCTTGAAATTTGTATTATCAGATATAGTTTTCGTTAAATGCATTACAATATCAGAGCAAAACCCTAGATTTTGATTAATCTAAACAGTTCCCTTACCCTGATATATTTCAAAATCGTAAATTATGCCTTTCGAACTGCAAAGACAAAATACTTTAATACCCCATTTTATAGGTTTTTTAGGCATATATTGCCTTAATGCAGTCTTTCCTTTAAATGGAATCATCATTTTGTAAAGTCATAGTGTAAAGTTTTTGCGTAAAAGCATCCAGGAGTGGTCGAATTTTAAACAGTTTATCACCATTGATTGTGACTTGTAAATTTTAAATTATTTCGTATGGAATGAAATCGTGGTCTTGTCATGCATTGAGAGAAGACCGGTATTGCTGTGGCCTTTGACCAGTACATATCCAATCTAGGGTAGCCCAATGCTCCAATTGTTATCTCTAAAGCAAGAAATTTCAGAAACTCTTCCTTAGAGAGATTTACGGATTTGCCACTTTGCAATAAAGATGTTTGATTAGTGGCTTGCACAACTTGGTCAAGGAAATTTTCAGAAAAATACTCCAAGAAATAAACCACGGGGACTTTCGTATTAGAATTTGGGTAGGTCTGAGTAAAACACGCATTTAGAGGAGACCATAGTGCTTTCTTACATCGGAACTCACAATTTTTTTTCGGAATGAACTTTGAAACTTGACGTGAAATAGAGCTAGGTTCAGCTATTGTAGCTTCACCCAAACCTACGTTTTCTTCGACATCAATATTTGAAATATTAATTTCATATTGATCTTGCCGGGAAAGCTCTTCGATCAAAAAAGTTTCATTTTCGTCAAATGCATTTAGTAAATTATCAAAAGTTTCTGTTTCTTGTAAGTGCTCTGTGTCGGATATATCCGAGTCGTCAAAATTTATCAGAATTTTTTCGATATCAGCTTCTTCATTTTCCGTGGCATGGCTAAAAAATGTTTGCTAAAGCTCAAAAAAAAACGTCTGATCGCTATGAGTTACTAGCGCAAATGAATGTATGCAATTTAAAATTTGGCCGCACTTTATTGAAATGTTGAACACCTTACAAGGCATATGTTGCCAAATGGCAACATACACATTTTAAAAAAGCTTTATAATCCAAAATTTCAATAGCAGTCTCTAAAGCAAATATTTATGGTTATATTTTAATCAACAATTTTTCAGAAAGTTATAAAATATTTTTTCCAGCCGGAAAATAAAAAAGTGCCTTTTATTGAAATAAATCGCAATGAAGGGACTACCTTCTTTCAAATCACTCTATGAACTACAATACACCAAAAAATTGGTTTTTTGTAATTTTGTATTTTACTTAAAGGTTTAAAAAACATAATTGTTCATAAAATTACTAGTTTTTTTTAAGTGGTGGAAACTACGCCGTCCCAAAATTTGATGTTGCCATATGGCAACAATATAGCGAAAGGGTTAATGAGTATTTTAAAAGGGCGTGGGTCTTAGTTCTATAGGTGGAAGCCTTTTCAAGATATCGCCATAAAGGTGGATCTGGGGTGACTCTAGAATTCGTTTGTACGATATGGGTATCAAATGAAAGGTGTTAATAAGTGTTTTAAAATAGAGTGGGCCTTAGTACTATAGGTGGACGCCTTTTTCGAGATATCGCCATAAAGGTGGACCAGGGGTGACTCTAGAATGTGTTTTGTACGATGTGGGTATCAAATTAAAGGTACTAATGAGGCTTTTAAAAGGGAGTGGTGATAGTTGTATATGTGAAGGCGTTTTCCAGATATCGACCAAAATGTGGACCAGGGTGACCCAGAACATCATCTGTTGGATACCGCTAATTTATTTATATATGTAATACCACGAACAGTATTCCTTCCAAGATTCCAAGGGCTTTTGATTTCGCCCTGCAAAACTTTTTCATTTTCTTCTACTTAATATGGTAGTTGTCACACCCTTTTACCAAGTTTATTTCTAAAGTTATATTTTGCGTCAATAGACCATGTTTTCAACCCTTTTTTCGTATTTGGAATATAATTATGGCATTTTTTCATTTTTCGTAATTTTCGATATCGAAAAAGTGGGCGTGGTCATAGTCGGATTTCGGCCATTTTTTACACCAATACAAAGTGAGTTCAGATAATTACGTGAACTGACTTTAGTAAAGATATATCGATGTTTGCTCAATTTATCGTGTCAACGGCCGAGCGGGAGGACAGACGGTCGACTGTGTATAAAAACTGGGTGTGGCTTCAACCGATTTCGCCCTTTTCCACAGAAAACAGTTATCGTCCTAGAATCTAAGTCTCTACCAAATTTCACAAGGATTGGTAAATTTTTGTTCGACTTATGGCATTAAAAGTATCCTAGACAAATTAAATGAAAAAGGGCGGAGCCACGGCCATTTGAAATTTTCTTTTATTTTTGTATTTTGTTGCAACATATCATTACTGGAGTTGAATGTTGACATAATTTACTTATATACTGTAAAGATATTAACTTTTCTTTTAAAATTTGAATATTTAAAAAGTGGGCATGCTCGTTCTCCGATTTTGCTTATTTTTATTAAGCAGACATATAGTGATAAGGGTAACGTTCCTGCCGAATTTCATCATGATATCTTCAACGACTGCCAAATTACAGCTTGCAAAACTTCTAAATTACCTTCTTTTAAAAGTGGGCAGTGCCACGCCCATTGTCCAAAATTTTACTAGTTTTCTATTCTGCGTCATAAGTTCAACTCACCTACCAAGTTTCATCTCTTAATCCGTATTTGGTAATGAATTATCGCACTTTTCGATTTTTCGAAATTTTCGATATCGAAAAAGTGGGCGTGGTTATTGTCCGATATCGTTCATTTTATATAGCGATCTGAGATGAGTGCCCAGGAACCTACATACCAAATTCATCAAGATACCTCAAAATTTACTCAAGTTATCGTGTTAACGGACAAACGGACGGACGGACGGGCATGGCTCAATCGAATTTTTTTTCGATACTGATGATTTTGATATATGGAAGTCTATATCTATCGCGATTCTTTATACCTGTACAACCAACCGTTATCCAATCAAAGTTAATATACTCTGTGAGCTCTGCTCAACTGAGTATAAAAATAATGGTTAAAACTTGACTTTGTATAGAAAGGTCAAATATTAAAGTAACAACTAGTTTTGTGTTTGTTACACACACAAATGTACGCAGCAGTACTTTCTCACACACAATTTTAAGTCAATTAGTGGCTTTATGAATATCAAGCAACAAGTTATTTGCCGCGTAATTAACAAAAGAAAATTAGTTTGCTAATTCTTAAAGATAGTTTTCGTGACTATTTCGGGATCATTTCGCAATAGGATGAATTTGGAGTAATTTCGGGATTCATCACTCTACATAAGTGATTAAGGGAAATTAAGAGATCAATATAAGAGATTACTTATGAGGAAAAAAACGGTGTATAATATACATTTTTAAACATAAACGTCCATTCTTTTAACAATATCTTACCTTGATATGGCACTGCTTGGCACTTCTAAATTTGAGGGAGAATCACTCCCAGTTAGTGTGTGACAACTGTAATCTAACTTTTCGTTCCCCGCTGGCACGTACATTGCTCTCTTCTAAACTATTTCAGGAGTACCCCCTGCATAGGTAAGTGATTTATGAGAAATAGAGCATAAATAATCTGATTGGGGTTAGAGATTGCGAGGCTACACTCGGAGTTCCCGACTTCAAAATTAACATTAGACTGGGAAATCGAGGATCCAGCTGTAATAAGGCGTCCTTTTGGCTGGGTGAAGGTCACGGGATCATCATCGCCCTCTTCTTCACTTGAGCTAGGATCGATCATGATTGATTTAGTTTTTTAATCCTGTATGAAAATAAATCTCACAGATTTTAGGCTGGAGAGTTCGTTAAATACAGTAAGATAATGAGGTTGTAGATTCCGCTGAAAAGAAAAATTTACTGAAAGCAGATTTTGCCACATTTTCCAAAAAAAAATTCTTTAATCGTAAAAATTTAAAAATGGGGACTTTTAGCCTACACCAAATCAGACAATTAGTATCATTTTTGGATGAATCAACTATATGGGATTAAACCATTTCGATATACATATATATTTTTTTTTAACAAATATTTGTAATTCATCCACAAATTAATACTAATATAATATGCATAAGCATATAACAACCCCCTGAACCAAAAAGATCCAAGATAAAACATTCCCCTTATTAACAAAAAATAGGTTTACAACAAAGCTCTTAACTAACTTACTTAATTGGCGCTTAACCATTTAAACGGTTATGGCCATCCAACAAGGCGCGCCAGTCGCTTCTTCGCTCTGCCAACTGGCGCCAATTGGTCACACCAAGGGAGTTTAAATCGTTTCCCACCTGGTTCTTACAGCGGAGTGGGGGCCACCCTCTTCCCTGCTTTCATAGGCGGGTTCCGATAAAAACACTTTCTCAGCCGGAGCGTCATCTTTCGTTCGCATAACATGGCCTAGCCAGCGTAGCTGCTACATTTTTTTTCGCTGGACTATGTTGTTGTCTGCTTAAAGCTCGTATAGCCCATCATTAAATCTTCTTCGGTACTCGCAATCACCAACGTGGAGAGGTCCATAAATCTTTCGAAGAAAACTTCTCTTGAACACTCCCAGAGCTGCTTCATCTAATGTTGTTATGGTCCATGCTTCTGCACCATACAGCACAATGGGTACGATTAATGACTTGTAGAGCATGATTTCCGTTTGCCGAGAGGGGACTTTACTTTTCTGTTGCCTACCTAGGCCAAAGTAGCACTTATTGGCAAGAGTGATTCTTCGCTGGATTTCAGAGTTGGTGTTGTTGTTAGTATTAATGCTGGTTCCCAAATAAACGAAGAATTTTACTATTTCGAAATTATGGCTGCAAACAGTAGCGTGGCTACCAAGGCGCATATGCGCTGACACTTTGCCGAATGACAGAAAGTAATTCGTTTTGTCCTCATTCACCATCAAACCCATTTTTGCCGCTTCTTTTTTAAGGCTTTTATTGAATTTTGATCCAAAGCGGTTAAGTTCTGCAGCTAGTATAATTTTGTTCAGCATAAAATTTAAGAAATCGCACAATAGGGGGTCACCCTGCCTGAAAACTCGATTAGTTTCGAACGGCTCGGAGAGATCCTTTCCAACTCTGACTGAGCTGATGGTGTTGCTCAACGTCATTTTGCATAGCCTTATAAGTTTTGCGGGGAAACCAAATTCAGATATTGCGGCATATATTCAGCTCCTTTTTGTAAGGCGGCTTTAAAGTCGACGAAGAGGTGATGTGTATCGCACAATACACTTGACAGGACCTTATATGCGATATTAAGAAGCCTGAGCCTTCGAGTAGTTAGGTATGTGATTGTCAATGGTAAATATGTAATCTAGTTTCGTTGTATTTTGTATAAACTTAGGTATAATTTTAGTTTTCCTGCATTTTAATAAAAACCTTATGCTACTCTGCAGTCTTGCCATCTGGTTGGATTCAGTCTTATACCTGTTGATCGATTTCTTCGTTTTGTTGTCACCATCTTCTTGCTGCTGCTTTTTACGGCGTGCCTTCCGTAGTTAAGAATTGTTTTTTGTTTCTATCGGCCTATTGATAAATCATTCAAAGTTCGAATCGAGCTCAAGGCCAGAACAATAATTTTTTTCTAATGATAATTATTGTTATTTTTTAATTTTTCTAAATTTGAAAAATTGTATTTTGTTTTTGGAATAGTAAGTAGAAAATTTTTCAGACAACCTGCCATAGCTGCGCAGATAGATCCATTTCGAAAGGTGCTAAGCCTTCATCATCAGTACGCTTTAGGCATGCTGCGCTAACCATTTAGCTATACAGCGGTGGTCTTTTTGACTGGCAAATTCGCTACTTCTATTCCTTTTTACCACTATATTTATTCAGTGTTGCGCCATCTGGTGCAAATAACTGATAATGCTGGATTTTTGTTTATTGTCAACTACTTTGTTTGACATTCCCAAGTGCTCATGGTTTATTAACAATTGTTTTTGTTTTTATCGGCCTATTGATAAATCATTCAAGGTTCGAATCGAGCTCTAGGCCAGAACAATAATTTTTTTTCTAATGATAATTATTGTTATTTTTTAATTTTTCTAAATTTGAAAAAATGTATTTTGTTTTTGGAATAGTAAGTAGAAAATTTTCAGACAACCTGCCATAGCTGCGCAGATTAAAATATGATTGTTGCGTAGTTAAGATTAAAATATGATTGTAGCGACCTTTTACTTTGATGTTTATCAAACTGTGATTTTTGCCGGCTCAAGGTCCAATGTAATAAACACTTTTTTAAATATTTCCCAATATATTTCAATCTCCTTCGGAGATCGTCTTCAGGGGATTAATATCTTGTCCGATAGACGACACTTGTTAGTTCGCAAACACAAAAATCACAGTTTGATAAAATCAAAGTAAAAAGGTCGCTACAATCATATTTTAATCTTAACTACGGAAGACACGCCGTAAAAAACAGCAGCAAAGAAGATGGTTTATGCGAAGCTGAAGAACCAATATGTCAACAAAACGAAGAAATCGATCAACAGATATAAGACTGAATCCACCAGATGCAAGACTGCAAGTAGCATAAGGTTTTTATTAAAATGCAGGAAAACTAAAATTATACCTAAGTTTATACAAAATACAACAAAACTAGATTACATATTTACCTTGACAATCACATACCTAAACATATAAAACACACAATAGACAGACACAATTTATTTTTCAACAGCAAAATACTCAGCGCCTTAATAAAATTCAAACACGATATTTTAAAGACAAAACAAAACAGGTGGCATATACAAAGAAAAGCTAAGCCAAATAATGGGAGAACGAGGATGTGAAAGCTTTATTGAGAGTGATCAGCAACTCACACTGAAACGAGCTATACAATGGAATGACCAACAAAAAGCAAAGTTTGAAAGATTACGAAGCGCGCGAAATAAACAAATAGTAGGCACAACAGTAACAACAAGCAGTGGTTGGTAAATAAAACAAACACAGATTTTCACCTGAAGTTGAAACACACTGCTTGAAAAAGGTCCAAATTCGCTCTACCAATATCAACAAATACATTCCCTATTTTCAATGCATAGCTGATGGGGAAGAATTGGTAAGGAGCATAAAAACAAAGAGCACCAGGAATCTGCGAGGAACCAAATTATCATTTTTAATTAAAGACACTGTGACGAAAAACAGAGCGAGCACAACGGACGTAGCCATTAATGACACAGTGGAACAAACACGCGAATTTTCTAACAAAAATAAAAATATTATGATTGTGAATGCAGACAAAGGTATGTGACGGTAGACAGTGGAAAAAGTGAACTATAGGTCAAAAATGCAAAGTTTGCTGGAAGATTTGTCGTCATACCGAAGGATTACGCCAGGATCCGACATGAAGTTACCAAACGAAAAATAATCCGTTGGTAGATAAATTGCACAAATTAGGTCTTATAACGAACAACGAAAAACTCAAAATGTCTACACACACAGCTCTCCTACCCCGTATATATGGATTACAAAAGGTCCATAAAGAGAATATGCCCTTAAGACCAATCTGTTCTATGTTAAATGCGCCGTCCTATAATTTATGTAAATACCTGACTAATATTTAAAAAATCTGACGACGAAATCTAAGTTTAATTTAAAAAGGGGAATAGAATCAAAGACAAGGTCAACGACTCCTACGTTTATGATGATGAACACCTCGTAACGTTTGATGTGTCACTATTCCCAAGTATACCAACAGACCTGGCTATACAAACTATACTGACAAAGTGGAAAGACATAAAGGAACACACGGATATTCCAAAACACCTTTTTATTGTGAAGTTTTGCATATCGGAAAATAGATATTTCAAGTATGAAGAAATAATTTATACGCAACTCAAAGGACTTCCGATGGGATCCCCAATCACCGATTGTTGCCGGACATAATCATGGAAAGAGATTTTGGAAACAGTGACAAACGCGAGACTACTTAGCAAGTACGTAGATGATGTGTTTGCCATTGTTAAGGAGGACGAGCTGGAGAAACCTTGGTGTTGCTAAACTCATTCCACAGGGACATAAAGTTTACGATGGAGCTGGAGTCAGCTAGTAGACTGCCGTTTCTAGAAACATTAGTATGTAAAATAGACAATAAAATAAAACTTGTCTGGTATCAAAAGCCCACATCATCAGAAAGAATAATAAATTTAAATCAAAACACCCTAGGGGTATGATTATAAATACGGCGAAAAACTTCATTAGACGAGTATTAGATACGAGTGACACGTTTTTTACTCCGAGAATAAAAACGTATAACACACATATAAAGATGAATGACTTCCCTCCTAACGCAATACAGAGGTTAGTAAAGGAATATCCGAAGATGAATGCCAGAAGAACAGAGAGAACACGACTACAAAATAGATCTGCAGTTATATACAGGTTTTTCAGAAGGATTGCAGGGCTCAGACAATCTATGACAAGGAGAATTTAGAATTGCACACAAACCATCGTACACACAACAAACTTATTTTTTAATAACATGAAAAGCAAAATAACAATTCAGACAAACATAATGTAATATATAAGATTACATATGCGGGAAATGAAAATAATAACTGTGGAAAGAATACGTGGGTACAACAAAGAACAATTTAAAAACAAGAATAGCAGGACACAGATCGGATATTAAAATGTAGATCATCTGGCATATTCATAAAACAGCACTTGCGGCCCACTGTTCAGAGAACGGACACCATACAGAATTTAAAGCGGTGAGCATACTAGGAGCAGGAGACAAATTACAGCAAAAGGTTTACGTTAGAAATGTACACATAGCAATACACCACCAAGCAATGAGGACTAAACTACAAAACGGACACAGAAAATTGCTCACATATTTATAGACATTACTGACTCACACACAAAAATTGGTCTGAACTGCATGGCGAACGACACAAGTGTCGTGTGCGGACAAGATAATTAATGTATGTATGTATGGAAAAATTGTATCCCAATTGTATTCAGTTTTATATGTGAATTAGGGTGTGTCGATTTAAAGTCGCTCATTGCTCTGTGAAATCGTATTCTAGGGATCAAAATAAGAACTTTGCCGAAGGAACCATGCCTCCCCACAAATCGACCCGGCTAATGTGAATATTTTGTTTGTTATTGTTATAGCTCCTGAAGACGATCTCCGAAGGAGATTGAAATATATTGGGAAATATATTAAAAAAGTGTTTTATACATTGGACCTTGAGCCGGCAAAAATCACAGTTTGATAACATCAAAGTAAAAGGTCGCTACAATCATATTTTAATATTAATTACAAAAAAAAATATATATAAAATTGAAAAAAATACGAAAAAAATACATAAAATTTCAAAACAAAAAGTCACAAATAGCAAAATGGACTATTTAAAACATATACATCATTTAAAACCTAATTTGAGACAATTTAAAAGAAATTTGGAAATACATTTTTACTAAACATAAATTTGGAACTTGAACAAATCTACGACATTTTGTGGTGTTACATACATACATACAGTATATGGAAAAAATTAATTTTTTCAACTGTCTGTACTATGCCATAACGGTGATGATAAACACAACCACCAATGACGCCTTTAATAAACACCGTTAATAGCGGTAAAACATCACCGACACGCCATTTACTATCCTACTCATCATCCTAAAATTCATCAAAGTCCGAGAAAAATTAGAAGGAGAGAACGAGAGGCAAGAAGCAGAAAACAACAGTTGATAACAGCAGCATTACGGAAGACAACACCAACAACAACAAATTTCGGCAATATACAAGCGAAGGCAGCAAGCAAAGCAGAAAAGGGCGCGATAACCTCCGAAGAGATCTATGGCCAATTGCTTCGTGCTCCTCTTGATTTTTCATCCAAATTGGCGGAGGGGACCTACATGTTTTATACCGACTCCGAACGGCATCTGCAAGGCAGAAAAGTTTTCACTGAGAGCTTTTCATGGCAGAAATACACTCGAAGCGCTTGCGAAACACTGCCGAGGGCCGATCCCGCTTAGAAAAATTTTCTTCTAATTGAAAAAACCTTATTTCTAAAATTTTGATGTTGCTTTGCCCGGGTGTGAACCCAGGGCATACGGTGTGGTGGCGGAGTATGCTCCATCACACAACAGTGGACGCCAAACTTAGGAACCCGTAAAAGTCCCCTATAAAGCGTAGTATCATTCTATTTGATGGTAACCCTACTAACGATACTGCATTATTTGTAAAGTTTGTCAACTTGAAAGTGGAGAGATGTCGAACCACCTGCACGAGAAAGAGCAACTTCGAACTTCCGCTGGGAAGCTTCTTCCCTTTTTAAGTGGAATTGGAGCAGATCAGTTGGATTAAAAAATGCGCTTGAAAATAATTTTCTCGGTGAGAGTACATACCAAGTGAAATTGCAAATTTTTGCAATGATTGCTGTTTTAAAAAAGAAAAGGAAATTTATTGAATTTTGTGCAGTTCTATAAAAACAGTTAAAGATTCCAGAAGATTTGGAAACCTTAGCTTTCCCAGCTGAGATGCTCAGCGTATGTCGTGATCACCAACACATTCTACCCGAACAAAAGAATTTTCCTACGTGAATTGATATCTTATGCATCCGATGCTTTGGATAAAAATACATACGAGTCACTCACATATCCTACAAAATTGGACAGCGGTAAAGAGTTGTACATTAAGCTCGTTCCAAACAAAACTGCTGGCACCTTGGCCATTATTGATACTGGTATGTATGACCAAAACTGATTTAACCAACAATTTGGGTGACAATTGCCAAATCTGGTACAAAAGCATTCATGGAAGCTCTGCAGGCTGGTGCTGATATATCTATGATTGATCCATTTGGTGTTGGTTCTACTCGGCGTACTTGTTTACTTATACAGAAACTGCTCCTTAACTTTGTGTTTGATTATAAAATTGATATTTTTATTTATTTGATTAGTGATAACTATTACTTTATTTTCATTTCTAAAGCTAAGTTATAACAAGGTTCGATTAAATTTTTTTATTTTGTCAAATTAATTATTGCAATTTGCACTGACTCAAAATGTATGCGAGCAAATAATTTCGAACGCTCCAAAACGATATATGAAAAACAAATTTATTTAATTAGTATATAGGGTTGCCAGATTTTTATTTCTTGTTCCCGGGACAAACCTCAAATTTGAGCCAAATTCCCGGGACTTTTAAAAATTTCCGGGACATTTGAAAACAAGAAACACCTATATATTTTTATGGGTTGCTCGTTTCGGCGAAATAATTTTTAGATAGAATTAAACTTTTAAACTCATTATTTATAACAAATATTTTCAATACATCAAAAAATAGGCTTATGCATACATTAACAAACGACAAAAAAAGTATGAGATACTATGTATATAAAGGTAAAATAATAAAAAAAAATACAGGTATGTATATCGTCAGTTTCAAGAGATTATTTAAAATTGATATTGTTAAAATTTATATTTTAAGGAAGCCTTTACTTCTCGCAAAATTTCTGTATTTGTTTTTATATAATTATAAAATTCAATGCAGTTTAAATCGTAGTTAAACATAACAAGCAGTTCTGCTCTAATTAATGAAGTAGTACATCTATTTTTTGTATCAGTCCATTTTAGTGGCATCTGAGAAAAAATTCTGAGAAAATTCTTTCCTTTTCCTTGATAAATATGCTTTGTTTGACTGCCGAAAAACTTGTCAATTATCCTCTGCTTTATTTTATTAAATAATAAGCATATTTCATGATGAGCCTCCATAATAGTTAGAGAATTTAATTCTAATTTTTTGATCGATTTTCTAAACTAAAGATAATATTGTGTGCAAAACATAAATAAGCTAAAACTGCATATTCACGGTCTTCCGTCTTAAATACGTTTTCTATTAAGCGAGGGCACTCATTTACATTTTCTACAAAATGCAATTTTAAAGCAGGGCATATTTTAATCAGTCTTTCAATAGCGGGACACAACGATAAAAACCTGGTTGAGACATGTTTTACAATCTCCATCCACTGCATTTTGTTATGTTCAAAATTCTGTTGCAAAACTTTCCCCGTTTTGGCAGACCGGCTGAAAAAAGAACTAATTTTTAAAATCAAAACCTCGACGTCATAGTCCAATTTATCTGTACAATGCTTGGCAGCATTATGGAGAATGTGCACTGTGCAATTTGCTTTTATAATATTTTTATTTTTTAGATTGGTATAAATGGAATGATTTTTCCCAAAATTAACACTGGTATTATCTGCTGAAACTCTTTCCAGAGATAGCTCGTTAGCTTCCAAACAATCAACAAGCATTTTTTATACTCAGTTGAGCAGAGCTCACAGAGTATATTAAATTTGATTGGATAACGGTTGGTTGTACATATATAAAGGAATCGTGATAGATATAGACTTCCATATATCAAAATAATCAGGATCGAAAAAAAATTTGATTGAGCCATGTCCGTCCGTCCGTCCGTTAACACGATAACTTGAGTAAATTTTGAGGTATCTTGATGAAATTTGGTATGTAGATTCCTGCGCACTCATCTCAGATCGCTATTTAAAATGAACGATATCGGACTATAACCACGCCCTACTTTTTCGATATCGAAAATTTCGAAAAACCGAAAAAATGCGATAATTCATTGCCAAAGGCGGTTAAAGCGATGAAACTTGGCAGATGGGTTGACGTTATGACACAGAATAGAAAATTAGTAAGATTTTGGACAAAGGGTGTGGCACCGCCCACTTTTACAAGAAGGTAATTTAAAAGTTTTGCAAGCTGTAATTTGGCAGTCGTTGAAGATATCATGATGAAATTTGGCAGGAACGCTACTACTATTACTATATATGTGCTAAATAAAAATTAGCAAAATTGGATGAAGAACACGCCCACTTTTAAAAAATTTTTTTTTAAATTCAAATTTTAACAAAAAATTTAATATCTTTACAGTATATAAGTAAATTAAGTCAAAATTCAACTCCTGTAATGATATGATGCAACAAAATACAAGAATAAAAGAAAATTTCAAAATGGGCGTGGCTCCGCCCAGTTTCATTTAGTTTGTCTAGAATACTTTTAATGCCATAAGTCGAACAAAAATTTACCAATCCTTCTCAAATTTGGTAGGGACATAGATTCTGTGACGGTAACTGTTCTCTGTGAAAATGGGCGAAATCGGTGGAAGCCACGCCCAGTTTTTATACACAGTCCACCGTCTGTCCTTCCGCTCGGCCGTTAACACAATAACTTGAGCAAACAACGATATATCTTTACTAAGCTTAGCCCATCTACTTATCTGAACTCACTTTATCTTGGTATAAAAAATGGCCGAAATCCGACCATAACCACGTCCACTTTATCGATATCGAAAATTACGAAAAATGAAAAAAATGCCATAATTCTATACCAAATACGAAAAAAGGGATGAAACATGGTAACTGGATTGGTTTATTGACGCAAAATATAACTTTGGAAAAAACTTTGTAAAATGGGTGTGACACCTACCATATTAAGTAGAAGAAAATGAAAAAGTTCTACAAGGCGAAATCAACAGCCCTTGGAATCTTGGCAGGAATACTGTTAGTGGTATTGCATATATAAATAAATTAGCAGTACCCGACATATGATTTTCTGGATCACCTGGTCCACATTTTGGTCGATATCGCGAGAACACCTTCACATATACATCTAAGGGCCACTCGCTTTTAAAACCCTCATTAATACCTTTAATTTGATACCCATATCGTACAAACACATTCTAGAGTCACCCCTGGCCCACCCTAATGGCGATATCTCGAAAAGGCGTCCACCTATAGACCTAATGCCCACTCCCTCTTAAAATGCTCAGTAACACCTTTCGCTTGATACCCATATCGTACAAACATTCTAGAGTCACCCTCTGGCCCACCCTAATGGCGATATCTCGAAAAGGCGTCCACCTATAGACCTAATGCCCACTCCCTCTTAAAATGCTCAGTAACACCTTTCGCTTGATACCCATATCGTACAAACATTCTAGAGTCACCTCTGGCCCACCCTAATGGCGATATCTCGAAAAGGCGTCCACCTATAGACCTAATGTCCCACTCCCTCTTAAAATGCTCAGTAACACCTTTCGTTTGATACTCATATCGTACAAACATTCTAGAGTCACCCCTGGCCCACCCTATTGGCGATGTCTCGAAAAGGCCTCCACCTATAGACCTAATGCCCACTCCCTCTTAAAATGCTCAGTAACACATTTCGTTTGATACCCATATCGTACAAACATTCTAGAGTCACCCCTGGCCCACCCTAATGGCGATATCTCGAAAAGGCGTCCACCTATAGACCTAATGCCCACTCCCTCTTAAAATGCTCAGTAACACCTTTCGTTTGATACCCATATCGTACAAACACATTCTAGAGTCACCCTGGCCCACCCTAATGGCGATATCTCTAAAGGCGTCCACCTATAGACCTAATGCCCACTCCCTCTTAAAATGCTCATTAACATCTTTCGTTTGATACCCATATCGTACAAACATTCTAGAGTCACCCTTGGTCCACCTTTATGGCGATATCTCGAAAAGGCGTCCACATATAGAACTAAGGATTACTCCCTTTTAAAATACTCATTACCACATTTCATTTGATACCCATATCGTACAAACACATTCTAGAGTCACCCCTGGCCCACCCTAATGGCGATATCTCGAAAAGGCGTCCACCTATAGACCTAATGCCCACTCACTCTTAAAATGCTCAGTAACACCTTTCGTTTGATACCCATATCGTACAAACATTATAGAGTCACCCCTGGCCCACACTAATGGCGATATCTCGAAAAGACGTCCACCCAATAGACGTAATGCCCACTCCCTCTTAAAATGCTCAGTAACACCTTTCGTTTGATACCCATATCGTACAAACACATTCTAGAGTCACCCCTGGCCCACCCTAATGACGATATCTCGAAAAGGCGTCCACTTATAGACCTAATGCCCACTCCCTCTTAAAATGCTCAGTAACACCTTTCGTTTGATACCCATATCGTACAAACATTCTAGAGTCACCCTTGGTCCACCTTTATGGCGATATCTCGAAAAGGCGTCCACCTATAGAACTAAGGATTACTCCCTTTTAAAATACTCATTACCATCTTTCATTTGATACCCATATCATACAAACACATTCTAGAGTCACCCCTGGCCCACCCTAATGGCGACATTTCGAAAAGGCGTCCACCTATAGACCTATTGCCCACTCCCTCTTAAAATGCTCAGTAACACTTTTCGTTTGATACCCATATCGTACAAACAAATTCTAGAGTCAGCCCTGGTCCACCTTTATCGCGATATCCCTAAATGGCGTCCATCCATAGAACTATGGCCTACTCTCTCTTAAAATACTCTTTAATACCTTCCATTTGATACACGTGTCATACAACCACATTCCAGGGTTCCCTAGGTTCATTTTCCTACATGGTCATTTTCCTTATTTTGTCTCCATAGCTCTCAACTGAGTATGTAATGTTCGGTTGCACCCGAACTTAGCCTTCCCTACTTGTTTTAACTTGATCTGTGGATTCGTCAATATTTTCGATAAAATCTAACAAACGATTTTCAACACCAGCTTCGTAGTCCTAAAATCGCATACATATTGGAAACATCTTCCGGTTGCCTTTATTGCTTGCATCGGTAGCAATTGAAAAGTGTAAATTTTTTCTTTAATTTTTTTTTAAATACATTTAACAGACTGTGTGCTAAGGATTTGGCACACAATTGCTCCGGCCTTAGTTCGGCCGCAGCTTATTTTTTAGCAATTAATGAATGTGCACAAATACATGGGAGTAATTTATTTGCAATACTATTATAACTAAGAGCATGCTTTACAGTATGATAAACAGAAGTTATTTCTGCAGCAGAATTGTCCTCATTTAATTTGGAAACCGTCCCGTCTTGTTGATTAAAAAAATTCTCAATACCGTTGGCTGCAGCAGCACTCGCAATATCAGTATGGATCTTTGTAAGTGAATGCTGTCTGAGATCGTTTATTCCACCATAACCGTAATTGAACTCCCTTTTGCAAAGACGGCAATGTGCCTTATAAATATTACCTCTTAAGGCTTGGTTTCCTCAAAAAGCGGTGCCGATCTAGTACGGCCGTTAATTGTCACCCGCTTTACCTACCGTCATCAGTGGCACCGCTTTGTTGTAAAGTTGGTCCACCATCGCAGCCAATGCATGCCAATCTGATTTCACCACATTTTTTGGGTTTTCTTTAGTTTTGTTTTTTATTTGTATACGTTTTCTCAAAAATTTAAATTAAGAACTGTTTTTGTTTTTATTAATTTATTCAAAGAAATCAAAAATTTGACAAATTTTTCACCGCTTCATGCATCAACATCAGACTGATTATTTGTGTAAACGATCATTTCCACCTAAAAGAATATTTCGATGTTTATATAATAATTTAAAACATATGTATTTATTCACCGTGAATCAATTTGATGCAAGAATTAAACAAAAGATGAACACACATACATAACACCTGCCTTGCAAAATGAATATTTTGGTGTGCGAAATGTCAAACATTTAATTCGAATTCAATATTCTATGGATTCATTTTGCAAACGTTATTTTAAAACACAAAACTTCCCCTTGCAAAATGAATATTTAGGTGTGCGAAATGTCAAACATTGATAATATTCAGAACCACAGTACGGATGAATTTTACATAAATACGGGATGACCCGGCCAATACGGGACATTTGGCCACGCTAATCGTATAGAAAAACAAGTAAGGAAGGTTAAATTCGGGTGTAACCGAACATTACATACTCAGTTGAGAGCTATGGTGACAACATAAGGGAAAATAACCATGTAGGAAAATGAACCGAGGGTAACCCTGGAATGTGACATGTGTATCAAATGAAAGGTATTAAAGAGTATTTTATGAGGGAGTGGGCCATATTCTATAGGTGGACGCCATTTAGGGATATCGCCATAAAGGTGGATCAGGGGTGACTCTAGAATGCGTTTGTACAATATGGGTATCAAACGAAAGGTGTTAATGAGCATTTTAAAAGGGAGTGAGCCTTAGTTCCATAGGTGGACGACTTTTCGAGATATCGCCATAAAGATGGACCAGGGGTGACTCTCGAATGCATTTGTACAATATTGGTATCAAATGAAAGGTGTTAATGAGTATTTAAAAGGGCGTGGGGCTTAGTTCTATAGGTGCACGCCTTTTCGAGATATCGCCATAAAGATGGACCAGGGGTGACTCTAGAATATGTTTGTACGATATTGGTACCAAATGAAAGGTCTTAATGAGCATTTTAAAAGGGAGTGGGCCTTAGTTCCATAGGTGGACGCCTTTTCGAGATATCGCCATAAAGATGGACCAGGGGTGACTCTAGAATGCGTTTGTACAATATTGGTATCTAATGAAAGGTGTTAATGAGTATTTTAAAAGGGCGTGGGGCTTAGTTCTATAGGTGGACGCCTTTTCGAGATATCGCCATAAAGATGGCCAGGGGTGACTCTAGAATATGTTTGTACGATACTGGTATCAAATGAGAGGTGTTAATGAGTATTTTAAAAGGGAGTGATCCTTAGTTCCATAGGTGGACGCCGTTTCGAGATATCGCCATAAATGTGGACCAGGGGTGACCCTAGAATTTGTTTGTAAGATATGGGTATCAAATGAAAGGGTTAATGAGCATTTTAAAAGGGAGCTTAGTTCTATAGGTGGACGCCTTTTCGAGATATCGCCATAAAGGTGGACCAGGGGTGACTCTAGAATGTGTTTTTACGATATTGGTATCAAATGAAAGGTGTTAATGAGCATTTTTAAAGGGAGATGGCCTTAGTTCCATAGGTGGACGCCTTTTCGAGATATCGCCATAAAGATGGACCAGGGGTGACTCTAGAATGTGTTTGTACAATATTGGTATCAAATGAAAGGTGTTAATGAGTATTTTAAAAGGGCGTGGGGCTTAGTTCTATAGGTGGACGCCTTTTCGAGATATCGCCACAAAGGTGGACCAAGGGTGACTCTGGAATTTGTTTGTACGATATGGGTATCAAATGAAAGGTGTTAATGAGTATTTTAAAAGGGAGTGATCCTTAGTTCCATAGGTGGACACCGTTTCGAGATATCGCCATAAAAGGGGACCAGGGGTGACATTAGAATTTGTTTGTACGATATGGGTATCAAATATAGGTGGACGCCTTTTCGAGATATCGCCATAAAGGTGGACCAGGGGTGACTCTAGAATGCGTTTTTACAATATGGGTATCAAGCGAAAGGTGTTAATGAGTATTTTAAAAGAGAGTGGGCCTTCGTTCTATAGTTGGACGCCTTTTCGAGATATCGCCACAAAGGTGGACCAGGGGTGACTCTAGAATTTGTTTGTACGATATGGGTATCAAATGAAAGGTGTTAATGTGTATTTTAAAAAGGATTGATCCTTAGTTCCATAGGTGGACGCCGTTTCGAGATATCGTCATAAAGATGGGCCAGGGGTGACTGTAGAATGTGTTTGTACGATGTGGTATCAAATGAAAGGTGTTAATGAGTATTTTAAAAGGGAGTGATCCTTAGTTCCATAGGTGGACACCGTTTCGAGATATCGCCATAAATGTGGACCAGGGGTGACCCTAGAATTTGTTTGTAAGATATGGGTATCAAATGAAAGGGGTTAATGAGCATTTTAAAAGGGAGTGGGGCTTAGTTCTATAGGTGGACGCCTTTTCGAGATATCGCCATAAAGATGGACCAGGGGTGACTCTAGAATGTGTTTGTACAATATTGGTATCAAATGAAAGGTGTTAATGAGTATTTTAAAAGGGCGTAGGGCTTAGTTCTATAGGTGGACGCCTTTTCGAGATATCGCCACAAAGGTGGACCAGGGGTGACTCTGGAATTTGTTTGTACGATATGGGTATCAAATGAAAGGTGTTAATGAGTATTTTAAAAGGGAGTGATCCTTAGTTCCATAGGTGGACACCGTTTCGAGATATCGCCATAAAAGGGGACCAGGGGTGACATTAGAATTTGTTTGTACGATATGGGTATCAAATATAGGTGGACGCCTTTTCGAGATATCGCCATAAAGGTGGACCAGGGGTGACTCTAGAATGCGTTTTTACAATATGGGTATCAAGGGAAAGGTGTTAATGAGTATTTTAAAAGAGAGTGGGCCTTCGTTCTATAGTTGGACGCCTTTTCGAGATATCGCCACAAAGGTGGACCAGGGGTGACTCTAGAATTTGTTTGTACGATATGGGTATCAAACGAAAGGTGTTAATGAGTATTTCCAAAGGGGTGGGGCTTAGTTCTATAGGTGGACGCCTTTTCGAGATATCGCCATAAAGGTGGACCAGGGAAGACTCTAGAATACGTTTGTACAATATGGGTATCAAACGAAAATTATTAATGAGTATTTTAAAAGGGCGTGGGTCTTAGTTCTATGGGTGGACGCCTTTTCGAGATATCGCCATAAAGGTAAATCAGGGGTGACTCTAGGGTATCAAACGAAAGGTGTTAATGAATATTTCAAAAGGGTGTGGGGCTTAGTTCTATAGGTGGACGCCTTTTTGAGATATCGCCATAAAGATGGACCAGAGATGACTCTAGAATGTGTTTGTACGATATGGGTATCAAATTAAAGGTACTAATGAGGGTTTTAAAAGGGAGTGGTTGTAGTTGTATAGGTGGTCGCCATTTCGAGATATCGGCATAAGGGTGGACCAGGGGTGACTCTAGAATGCGTCTGTACAATATGGGTATCAAACGAAAGGTTTTAATGAGTATTTTAAAAGGGAGTGGGCCTTAGTTTTTAGTTGGCGCCTTTTCGAGATGTCGCCATAAAGGTGGACCAGGGGTGACTCTAGACTTTGTTTGTACGAAATGGGTATCAAATGAAATGTGTTAATGAGTCTTTTTAAAAGGGAGTGGGCCTTAGTTCTATAGGTGGTGGCCTTTTCGGGATTTCGCCATAAAGGCGGACCAGGGGTGACTCTAGAATATGTTTGTACGATATGGGTATCAAATGAAAGGTGTTAATAAGTATTTTAAAAGGGCGTGGGGCTTAGTTCTATAGGTGGACGCCTTTTCGGGATATCGCCATAAAGGTGGGCCAGGGGTGACTCTAGAATGTGTTTTGTACGATATGGGTATCAAATTAAAGGTACTGATAAGGCTTTTAAAAGGGAGTGGTGGTAGTTGTATATGTGAAGGCGTTTTCCAGATATCGACCAAAATGTGGACCAGGGTGACCCAGAATATCATCTGTTGGATACCGCTAATTTATTTATATATATAATACCACGAACAGTATTCCTGCCAAGATTTCAAGGGTTTTTTATTTCGCCCTGCAGAACTTTTTCATTTTATTCTACTTAATATGGTAGGTGCCACACCCATTTTACAAAGTTTTTTTCTAAAGTTATATTTTGCGTCAATAAACCAATCCAATTACCATGTTTCATCCCTTTTTTCGTATTTGGTATAGAATTATGGCATTTTTTCATTTTTCGTAATTTTCTATATCGAAAAAGTGGGCTTGGTCATAGTCGGACTTCTGCCATTTTGTAAACCAACACAAAGTGAGTTCAGATAAGTACGTGAACTGAGTTTAGTAAAGATATATCGATTTTTGCTCAAGTTATCGTGTTAACGGCCGAGCGGAAGGACAGACGGTCGACTGTGTATAAAAACTGGGCGTGGCTTCAACCGATTCCGCCCCTTTTCACAGAAAGCAGTTATCGTCCTAGAATCTAAGCCCCTACCAAATTTCACAAGGATTGGCAAATTTTGTTCGACTTATGGCATTAAAAGTATCCTAGACAAATTAAATGAAAAAGGGCGGAGCCACGCCCATTTTGAAATTTTCTTCTATTTTTGTATTTTGTTGCACCATACCATTACTGGAGTTGAATGTTGACATTATTTACTTATATACTGAAAAGATATTAAATTTTTTGTTAAAATTTGACTTAAAAAAAATTTTGTTTAAAGTGGGCGTGGTCGTTCGCCGATTTACTAATTTTTATAAAGCACACATATAGTAATAGTAGTAACGTTCCTGCCAAATTTCATCATGATATCTTCAGCGCAAATTACAGCTTGCAAAACTTTCTAAATTACCTTCTTTTAAAAGTGGGCGGCGCCAAGCCCATTGTCCAAAATTTTACTAATTTTCTATTCTGTGTCATAAATTCAACTCACGTACCAAGTTTCATCGCTTTATCCGTCTTTGGTAATGAATTATCCCACATTTTGTGTTTTTCGAAATTTTCGATATCGAAAAAGTGGGCGTGGTTATAGTCCCGATTTCGTTCATTTTAAATAGCGATCTGAGATGAGTGCCCAGGAACCTACATACCAAATTTCATCAAGATACCTCAAAATTTACTCAAGTTATCGTGTTAACGGACGGACGGACGGACGGGCATGGCTCAATCAAATTTTTTTTCGATACTGATGATTTTGATATATGGAAGTCTATATCTATCTCGATTCCTTTATACCTGTACAACCAACTGTTATCCAATCAAAGTTATTATACTCTTTGAGCTCTGCTCAACTGAGTATAAAAATAGAAAAAGTTTAAAAATGATAAAAGTAGTAAAAAAAATTGCTAAAAATAACAAAAAGAAATAACAAATAGTTATAAGCACATCTAGATAATAGAATATAATGTATTTAACAATGGTTATTAATGTATCTACTATTTTGTTTAATAAAGTATCTCAATCAAAATATTTGATATTCGATCTATGGAATAACGGTATAACTCAAAAAAAAAGAAAGAAATCATCCATTTTCTAATAAAATTATGTATATATAAAATTTGTTACTTTATATTATCAAAGAATCATACTATCTAAAATCCTACCAAGTAGGATTATTATAAATTTATTTTTACCTGCATTGTTAAGTTTTTTTTCACTTTTCTCGAAAGGTTGATTCTTGAATTATACCGTTATTCCACACATCCCCTCAATTTGTCTTTTCATATGCAGACAAACGTAGATAGGATTTCGGTTAGCCTGAACTAACGGCACTAGATCAGACTCACACCCAGTTTCTACAATGTGCGAAATAAGGCGGTCGACTGTGTATAAAAACTGGCCGTGGCTTAAACCGATTTCGCCCTTTTTCACAGAAAACAGTTATCGTCCTAGAATCTAAGCCTCTACCAAATTTCACAAGGATTAGTAAATGTTTGTTCGGCTTATGGCATTAAAAGTATTCTAAACAAATTAAATGAAAAAGGGCGGAGGCACGCCCATTTTGAAATTTTCTTTTATTTTTGCATTTTGTTGCACCATATCATTACTGGAGTTGAATGTTTACATAATTTACTTATATACTGTAATTTTTTTTTAAAGTGGGCGTGGTCGTTCTCCGCGTTTGCTAATTTTTATTAAGCATACATATAGTAATAGGAGTAACGCTCCTGCCAAATTTCATCATGATATCTTCAACGACTGCCAAATTACAGCTTGCAAAAGTTTTAAATTACCTTCTTTTAGAAGTGGGCGATGCCACGCCCGTTGTCCAAAATTTTACTAATTTTCTATTCTGCGTCATAAGTTCAACTCACCTACCAAGTTTCATCGCTTTATCCGTCTTTGGTAATGGATTATCGCACTTTTTCTGTTTTTCGAAATTTTCGATATCGAAAAAGTGGGCGTGGTTATAGTCCGATATTGTTCATTTTAAACAGCGATCTGAGATGAGTGCACAGGAACCTACGTACCAAATTTCATCAAGATACCTCAAAATTTAGTGAAGTTATCGTGTTAACGGGCGGACGGACCGACATGGCTCAATCAAATTGTGTTTCGATCCTGATGATTTAGATATATGGAAGTCTATATCTATCTCGATTCCTTTATACCTGTACAATCAACCGTTATCCAATCAAAGTTAATATACTCTGTGAGCTCTGCTCAACTGAGTATAATAAGAACAAACATTTTGTTCGCAATTTCGCTAAAAATGTAACATAAACCATAAAAGCTTTTTATATATTTTTACATTCTTTTGTAACAAATATCCAATGCTTCCCTCTTATATATAAATTTCACTACGCCACTGGCGGGCTTAAAGCCAAACCGGTATTCAGAGTAATATCTAATTGGAATAGCGTAAAATAATATTTACAAATGTACATCGTAAGTGTGGGTTAGAGTACTTATTTTAGTGAGAAAAGCAAAACACAAAAAGAATGTGATATTTGATTTCAACAGCTTAAGAGAGATAAACAATCTCTTCGTCCACGACCATCTCACCAGATGCCTGATGACATCGATCGAGACCAAAACCATGTAAGTGCTTTAATTGTTTTTGCATAACATTCTTTTTGTAGCATACATACTCGCGCTGCACATTTCTACGTGCATATATACGTATAATATATCCCACTTGCGACGATTTCTGAGCAAAAGAGTATCATGATAGTTTTCATAATATAAGGCTTAGAGTCTAAATATTTTAATAATATATGCACATACTTATATATATATCTAGCATGTAAGTTTGGAAAGGCCTATGCAGACCCCTATACGTATGTTAATTTTTTTATTTAATTCCTATATAATATGCAGTAGGGTGACCAGCCAATAAAAATAGATTAGTTAAACATTAAAATTAAAAGCTTAGACATGAACTCGGTTATCATAAAATTGTTAAATAAATATTTTTGTTTTTGAATTGGAAATATGTGTTCGTAAATTCAAATTTATTTTGTGAGATGACTTAAACATTAGGTTCGTAAGTATGGTTGGGTTAGTAATGCATTGGTGTATCTCTTTATGGATGGGTAGGTAAGAGAAGGAAGCTGTTTGGTAATGGCATTCCTGGGATTAATTAGAGGACCTTTCATTCGAGCAATCTGTTTGTGGGATTTGATTGGGATTTTTTTTTCGTTGTTATTAAAGAAGTTCAGGATTTTCCTTATATGTATAACGAGTACATAGGTGGTTTAGTGGAGGCAAGGACCCACCTCAATCCGACGAGCTTTGG
>JARSSU010042088.1:0-18566 GCA_029619165.1 Eurosta solidaginis | reverse complement strand
CTTTGAAGAAAAATTACGAAATGGTTAAGGACCACGCCCACTTTTATATCAAAGATTGTTTAAAGGGTCGCGGACGAATAAAATAGCTATATCTTTGCAAAAAATAGCATTATATCAATGGTATTTCATTTCCAAGTGGATTATAACAATAGGAAAAACTTCAAATTAAAGAAATGGGCGTGGCACCGCCCCTTTATGACTAGCAATTTTCTATGTTTCAGGAACCATAACTCGATGAAAAAGAAGTAAGGAAGGTTAAGTCGTGTAACACGAAACATTACATTACTCAGTTGAGAGCTATGGTGACAACATAAGGGAAAAAACCATGTAGGAAATGAACCGAGTGGACCTGGGTAATGTGTTTATATATAATGTCTATCAAATGAAAGGCACTAAAGAGTATTTTATGAGGGAGTGGGCATAGTTCTATAGGTGGACGCCATTTAGGGATATCGCCATAAAGGTGGATCAGGGTGACTCTAGAATGCTTTTGTACGATATGGGTATAAAATTAAGGTATAATGAGTGTTTTTAAAAGGGAGTGGTGGTAGTTGTATAGGTGGTCGCCTTTCAAATATATCGCCATAAAGTGTGGACCAGTGGTGACTCTAAAATGCGTTGGTACGATATGGATATCAAAAGAAAGGTGTTAATGAGTATTTTAAAAGGGATGTGGGCCTTAGTTCTATAGGTGAAAGCCGTTTCGAAATATCGCCATAAAGGTGGACCAGGGGTGACTCTAGAATGTGTTTGTACGATATGGGTATCAAACGAAAGGTGTTACTGAGCATTTTAAGAGGGAGTGGGCCTTAGTTCTATAAGGTGGACGCCTTTTCGAGATATCGCCATAAAGGTGGACCAGGTGACTCCAGAATGTGTTGTACGATGATGCGTATAAATTAAAGTATTAATGAGGGGTTTTAAAGGGAGTGGTGGTAGTTGTATATATGAAGGCGTTTTCCAGATATCGACCAAAATGTGGACCAGGGTGATCAGAAACGTCATCTGTGGATACCGCTAATTTATTTATATATGTAATACCTGCCAAAATTTCAAGGGTTTTTATTTCGCACTGCAGAACTTTTCATGTTCTTCTACTTAATATGGTAGGTGTCACAACCATTTTATAAAGTTTTTCTAAAGTTATATTTCGCGTCAATAAACCCAATCCAATTACCTTACCATGTTTCATCCCTTTTTTCGTATTGGTATAGAATTATGGCATTTTTTTCATTTTTCGTAATTTTCGATATCGAAAAAGTGGGCGTGGTCATAGTCGGATTTCGTTCATTTTTATACCAAGATAAAGTGAGTTCAGATAAGTACGTGAGAACTGAGTTTAGTAAAGATATATCGCTTTTTGCTCAAGTTATCGTGTTAAGGCAGAGCGGAAGGACAGACGTCGACTGTGAATAAAAACTGGCCGTTTCTTCAACCGATTTTGCCATTTTTCACAGAAAAGAGTTATCGTCCTAGAATCTAAGCCTCTACAAAATTTCACAAGGATTGTAAATTTTTGTTCGACTTATGGCATCAAAAGTATCCTAGACAAATTAAATGAAAAAGGCGGATCCACGACCATTTTGAAAATTTCTTTTATTTTGTATTTGTTGCACCATATCATTACTGGAGTGAATGTTGACATAATTTACTTATATACTGTAAAGATATTAAATTTTTTGTTAAAATTTTACTTAAAAATAAAGTGGGCGTGGTCCTTCTCCGATTTTGCTAATTTTTATAAGCGTACATACAGTAATAGAAGTAACGTTCTGCCAATTTCATATGATATCTTCAACGACGCCAAATTACAGCTTGCAAAAGATTTAAATTACCTTCTTTTAAAAGTGGGCGGTGCCACACCCGTTGTCCAAAATTTTACTAATTTCTATTCCGCGTCTAAGTCAACCCACTACCAAGTTTCATCGCTTTATTGTCTTTGGTAATGAATTATCGCACTTTTTCGGTTTTCGAAATTTTCGATATCGAAAAAGTGGCGTGGTATAGTCCGATATCGTTCATTTTAAACAGAGATCTGAGATGAGTGCTCAGGAACCTACATGCCAAATTTCATCAAGATACCTCAAAATTTACTCAAGTTATCGTGTTAACGGACGGACGGACGGACGGACGGACATGGCTCAATCAAATTTTTTTCGATCCTGATGATTTTGATATATGGAAGTCTATATCTATCTCGATTCCTTTATACTGTACAGCCAACCGTTATCAATCACACTTAATATCACTCTGTGAGCTCCTGCTCAATGAGTATAATGTACATATCGTAATGAATTGTGTACACATATTTTCCTTATAGCAGAAAATATTCTAGTAAAAATGGACGGGATCGGTTAAAGATCACGGCAACTTAGATATAAAATAAAGTTAAAAGTGTCGTAGACTAGAATAATAAGCTATAACTAACAAAAATGTTTGAATCAATGATATTTCACTTATCAAGTTTTTATTGTAAGAGGAAATGGGGAGACATTTTTTTTAAACGGGCGGTGTTATGAAGAAAAGTAATTTATCTGAAATGAAAGTACAATTAAAGCTCACGCTGAGTATATAATATCGGTTACACCCGAACTTAGACACCTTACTGTTATTAATATATTTTATTATGGCTTGTATCAAAAAAAGAAATTAATTATAAAAAATGCTAACATAGTTTTTACCTATGAAAAGTAAAATTTAAACTGTTATTTATGGCTATTATAGTAAAATTATCTTTTAACTTTTTTTAAACTTTTATAATGAAAATCAAAAATAACAATTAAAACTTGGCTTATGTTATAAAAGCCATAAATAATATTTAAAATTTGACTTATAATGAAAGGCATAACCGCTCTGCTAAATATACCTACTTTGACAAAAATAACATGCATAATTTTTCATTGGACCCGACATTCAATAGCATAACTTCAGTACAGGATGCTGCGTACTTACTAATACTAGTGTGACGTCGTAGGTTAATTGAAATGTGTCCTTAGTCGGAACTTCATAAAAAATGCCACTAAAAAAAATTTTGAATGATACAGGAAACTTGTAGGGAAAACTTCAATATTGCGACTTCCACAGGGTGTAAAAAGGAATTATTTTACTCACTGGAGTAAAAAGTGAACGAGTAAAGATTCAATTCAGGTGGAGCATTGGAACATTTTTATGTGATACCGTCTATTGTCATAATATACTAGGTACACAATTTTATCAAGTATATGGCCATGGCCCGATGCTTGGACACCGGCACGTTGAAGCAGAGAATATTAAGCCAATTTCCAATAGTTTTTGTATCCAGCTGTACTTGTAACATGGTATTATAATTTGATTGGATAGCGGTTGGTTGTACAGGTATAAAGGAATCGAGATAGACACAGACTTCCGATATATCAAAATCATCAGTATCGCAAAAAAATTAGATTGAGGCATGTCCGTCCGTCTGTCCGTTATCTGAAAACCAGAATAGATGGCATTGAAAATGAGCAAATCGGATGATAACCACGCCACTTTTTATATATATAAAATTTTGAAAAGCACAAAAAACCTGATTATTCATTAAATAACACACCTAAAAAAAATATAAATGTAAGGCGCGATAACCTACGAAGAGGTTAAGGCCGAGCTTCTTTCCAATTTGCGTCGTGCTCCTACTTGATGTTCCCTACAAATTGGCGGACGGGACCTGCATGTTTTATGCCCACTCCGAACGGCATATGCAAGGCAGATGAGTTTTCACTGAGAGCTTTTCATGGCAGAAATACACCCGGAGCGCTGCCAAACACTGCCGAGGGGCGAACCCGCTTAGAAAAATTTTCTTCTAATTGAAAAGCCTAATTCTAAAATTTTGATGTTGCTTTGCCCGGGGTGTGAACCCAGGCATACGGTTGTGGTAGGCCACCTAGAAATGTTGAAATTTGACGTGTGGATTGATATCGAGACTCTGATTAAAAATATTTTAATTGGCGTGGCACCGCCCACTTGTGATAAAATCAATTTTACAAATATTATTAATCAAAAATCGTTAAACCTATAGTAACAAAATACGGCAAAGAGGTTGCCTTACTATAAGAATGCTTTGAGAAAATTTACGAAATCGGTTAAGGACCAACACCCACTTTTATATAAAGCATTTTTGAAAGGGTCGTGGACGATAAAATAAGCTTTGTAAGGCATGTAGGTTGCTCTGATTTCCGCCCTTATTTTTCGCCATCACCGTTCTGTAAACCAATCCCCAAGGATCAAGATCAGCATATCCATCAGTTCCTGAAGCAGGCTCTCTTGCTCTTTTTATACTCAGTTTGAGCAGAGCTCACAGAGTATATTAAGTTTGATTGGATAACGGTTGGTTGTACATATATAAAGGAATCGAGATAGATATAGACTTCCATATATCAAAATAATCAGGATCGAAAAAAAATTTGATTGAGCCATGTCCGTCCGTCCGTCCGTTAACACGATAACTTGAAGTAAATTTTGAGGTATCTTGATGAAATTTGGTATGTAGCTTCCTGAGCACTCATCTCAGATCGCTATTTAGAAATGAACGATATCGGACTACAACCACGCCCACTTTTTCGATATCGAAAATTTCGAAAAACCGAAAAAGTGCGATAATTCATACAAAAGACAGATAAAGCGACGAAACTTGGTAGATGAGTTGAACATATGACGCGGAATAGAAAATTAGTAAATTTTGGACAATGGGGTGGCACCGCCACTTTTCAAAAGAAGTAATTTAAAATTTTGCAAGCTGTAATTTGGCAGTCGTTGAAGATATCATGATGAAATTTGGCAGGAACGTTACTCTATTACTATATATACGCTTAATAAAAATTACCAAAATCGGAGAAGGACCACGCCCACTTTTAAAAAAAATTTTTTTAAAGTAAATTTTAACAAAAATTTAATATCTTTACTGTATATAAGTAAATTATGTCAACATTCAACTCCAGAAATGATATGGTGCAACAAAATACAAAAAAAAAGAAAATTTAAAAATGGGCGTGGCTCCCCCTTTTTCATTTAATTTGTCTAGGATACTTTTAACGCCATAAGTCGAACAAAAATTAACCAATCCTTTGAAATTTGGTAGGGGCATAGATTTTATGACGATAACTGTTTCTGTGAAAATGGGCGAAATCGGTTGATGCCACGCCCAGTTTTTATACACAGTCGTCCGTCTGTCCTTCCGCATGGCCGTTAACACGATAACTTGAGCAAAAATCGACATATCTTTAATTAACTTAGTTCACGTGCTTACTTGAACTCACTTTATCTTGGTATGAAAAATGAACGAAATCCGACTATGACCACGCCCACTTTTTCGATATCGAAAATTACGAAAAGTGAAAAAATGCCATAATTCTATACCAAATACGAAAAAAGGGATGAAACATGGTAAGGTAATTGGATTGTTTTATTGACGCGAAATATAACTTTATAAAAAACTTTATAAAATGGTTGTGACACCTACCATATAAGTAGAAGAAAATGAAAAAGTTCTGCAGGGCGAAATAAAAAACCCTTAAAATCTTGGCAGGTATTACATATATAAATAAATTAGCGGTATCCAACAGATGATGTTCTGGGTCACCCTGGTCCACATTTTGGTCGATATCTGGAAAACGCCTTCACACCACTCCCTTTTAAAACTCTCATTAATACCTTTAATTTGATACCCATATCGTACAAACTCATCTAGAGTCACCCCTGGTCCACCTTTATGGCGATATCTCGAAAAGGCGAACACCTATAGAACGAAGGCCCACTCCCTTTTAAAATATTCATTAACACACTTTCATTGATACCCATATCGTACAAACAAAGTCTAGAGTCGCCGGTACACCTTTATTGCGATACCTCGAAAAGGCGTCCACCTATAGAACTAAGGCCCACTCCCTTTTAAAAATACTCATTAAGCCTTTCGTTTGATACCCATATCGCACAAACAATTCTAGAGTCACCCCTGGCCCACCTTTATGGCGATATCTCGAAACGGCGTCCACTATGGAACTAAGGACTACTCCCTTTTAAAATACTCATTATCACCTTTCTTTTGATACCCATATTGTACAAACAAATTCTAGGGTCACCCCTGGTCCACCTTATGGCGATATCTCGAAACGGCGTCCACCTATGGAACTAAGGACTACTCCCTTTAAAATACTCATTACACCTTTCATTTGATACCCATAACGTACAAACGCATTTTAGAGTCACCCTGGTCCACCTTTATGGCGATATCTCGAAAATGCGACCACCTATACAACAACCACTACTCCCTTTTAAAACCCTCATTAATACCTTTAATTTGATACCCATATCGTACAAACATATTCTAGAGTCACCCCTGGTCCACCTTATGGCGATATTTCGAAACGGCGTCCACTTATAGAACTAAGGCCCACTCCCTTTTAAAATACTCACTAACACCTTTCGTTTGATGCCCATATGTACAAACACATTCTAGGGTCACCCCTGGTCCACCTTTATGGCTGTATCCCTAAATGGCGTCCACCTATGAGAACTATGGCCCACTCCCTCATAAAATACTCTTTAATGCCTTTCATTTGATAACCCCAGTTCCAGTCAGGTTTCCCTCGGTTCATTTTCCTACATGGTTATTTTCCCTACGTTGTCACATAGCTCTCAACTGAGTATGGATGTTCGGAATACACCGACTTAACCTTCCTTACTTGTTCATAGTATTTTTAAGCGCCGTTCTTTGGCTATGTAGGTATGTGTAGCTCATCATATCGTGGCGACGAGCGTGCCCTCTGTGCCCATCGCCTGCCGTGGCATTTTCTACGCTCCTCCGCTATTTCCTCGTTCACCAGATATACCGGAGTCCGTATTACTTTTGCGTGACCTCTGGGAATGGCAGCATCACAACGGCATACCTAATGACTTAGATATTTGAACCGAAAGACCATCCGCATGTGTCCTACGTATTACGGCATCGTTCCATACAACATCAAATAATTCTGGTTCAAAAAGGTGTAACCCACGATGGCTAAAAGAGATACTCTTTCCCATGTGTTATGTTCACCAGTGATACCCGAGAAGACCTCTAATAATTTAAAATTAGTTTATAGATGGATCGTTACTCATAATTAAAGAGAAATAACATCAAAATTTGAGACAAAATCAAAATGTCAACACATTGGTATACCCCCATGTGCATAAATATTACATACATACATACTTACATACTGCAATTAGCCTTAATGATATTGACATAATAATAATGTCATTAGAGTACATACCCGCATTTAAAACATTTTAAATAGAAAATGTGAGTAATTTAATTTGTTCACCAAAACTATAATCCCCATACTTGGCACTCAATTTATGCATAGCCTCAAGCAAGTCAACACCTTATAACTGCATACATATATGTATGTACAATGTATATATGTATGGTATTACTAATATATTTTGCTAGTTCAACAAATTGTTACTTCAATCAGAGCCCAGCGGGCAGGTGTCCGGCCTTTTGTCATGTTATACGTCATACGAATGATGAAGTGTGCCATTGAGGTTTTGCGGTTTACGGCTAATTATACTGGCATGGCGACCATTGCTTACTCGTAACTATTAAATGTATGTACGATAATGCCACATTACATCGACAATTTTATGCACATATTTTTTATTAAAAATTTTATGATAATTCATACCTTTAATCATGCTTTTAAATTGAAATAGTTTTTAAATTTTTTGTGCTATAGAGATGGCAAAAACATGCGAAGATCTCATACACAAAAATGCCTTTAGCTTTTTTTAAATTAAATTTATGGCAAAATTTTAATCAATAAGACTTATTGTATTATTGCCAGATGTGTCTGTTTTAAATCCATCATTCTCTATTATCGATTGACGCTTGACCGCCTGAACGATTTTGACAGTTGCGAAACAAGAGTTGACAGCTATCCCTGTTTCACGATTACTGGCTTCTGCTTCTCAAGTCAGTGCAGATATGCACTTCCTCTGCTTTTAGGTACGACTGCGGTAGAGTACTTCTGAGCCACAGCGCCTTCTTTCATTCTATAACATGACCTTGCCAGCGAATCCTTGTCTGCCTAAAGCACATACAGAACTTTTCCCTCGTGTTTCTCAGAGCCATCTTATCTCCTTCCAACACCGTTTTATGATTCCGTGCCATAGATAGGACAAGTATGAGTAGAGACTTATAGAGCTTGATATTTGTTCGTCGAAAGGACTCAGCCCAGAGTGGAACTTCTTGTTCAAATGATTTGATAGTGATGTGCTTGTTAGGTTAGGTTGAACTGGCCAGTCCATAAAACCTCACATAGATTGAATGTGTATATAGTGTCCGACCAAACGGAAGAACCCCAACGAAGTGTCAGGACTTTTGTCTTAGATAAACTCCGTCCTCTTGGAAAAGTACTAGAAGTTTTTTAGAAACAAGCTTAATTGCTACCGGAGATCTGGCAACTCTGTCGCCCCTATAACTGGAGCCCTGACCTAGCGAGCCCAGGACACGAACAACGAATGTGCTCAACATTTTTTCTGCAGCTCCCACTTCCTACACTAACGAGGCTTAACTTTTTAAGCATGTGACGCCAGAAGAGGAAGTCAGTGTCCAGTTAGTATACCGATCATGAGTCTGTCTTTAGAGATATGAACACTTTATGAGTATAACATCATAGGCTTTGCACATAATCTTAGAAATATTGCAGTCCCGCAATTTTGTCCACGCCTTTCATGCTTGAATGATATGCAACTCCTATCTCTTTTTGATTTCTCGCAAACGGATTGGGACGTCTATTATCGATTCAGCGAGTGTTGCCTCTCCCTTGCCAACTCAATCAGCCTTTTCGTTATCGTCTATGATCTTACCTTTATGACCGGGAACCCAGTATAGATGTATGGTCCGCCTGAAGCGAGTTTTTCCAATGCTTTTTTGCATTCCAGAACACTTCTTGATGAACTAACTGTACTAAGTAAAGTTGAAAACCCAAATATAGAATGCATCGATATTTTGTTGCTGTTGGATGCGTGGAAATTTTCCATCTTCCACACTCTTGACACATTTTTGTCCATGGTGAGTGACCTCAGTGAGTACACAGGTGGCGGCACATTCGTCCAATCAGATTAACTTCCTAGTGTCTTCAACGAACCACACTTGCTTTCTCTGATGAGTTTAAGTGGGAGCGAAAGATCAATTTCCTCAAACTATAAACAGACTGTCGGAAAACCGTGCGCACAGAAATCTGAGTAATCTGGTTTGCAGTGCATAAATATCGGCAGAGTAAGTGATTGTCGACTCATCTTCTCAGCCTGGCAGGTCTCTGCAGAGGGAGTTTTGGTAGGTTGTGTTGCGCCAGCATTAAAGCATTGATGTTATAGCGCATTGACCTGTGATGACACACATAAGTTCTCTCATGCATATTTGTTGAGAAGAAGTTTATTACTTTTCTATCCAAATACCTCATAAGAAACTTGAGCACTCGAAATCATTCCACAGCAAGTCGTTGCCTCATCTCATATGTCTTGATTTTTAGTGGGAGATAATTCAGCGGTGGTCGTACAGAGATGTTCGCTTCGTACAGGATGTCCAGAACCTTCCTCGTCATATCATAGGCAAATTTATTTCTGCACTATCTCTGTAGCCCGGTACGCAGCAAAGGGAGATATTTAAGTGCCTTATGGACGCAAGTGAGACTCAACACTACCGCACAAATGGCGGGTCGAACAAAAATTGTTACAATGATGTCTGGAACTATACTATCCTGGAACAGTCTGTCTTGTCTCTATATGGCACAGACCTCCACCTGGAATGACGTGCATCTGTCGGGAAGTTGGTACGATTGATTAACCTGCAGATGCTTTGAGTACACTCCAGCTACATTTCCCTTCTCAATTTTCTTCCATTTATTTTTGCTACTGATTGCATTTTGTTGATCCTTCATACTTTATAATGTGTTTCCCTTCTACACAGTAATATATAATATTTGTATACGACTATTATCCTGATTTTATAGCTGTGACGTGAGACGTCGTTTTATTTTCTCAAATAGATAAGACACGAAATGCAAATTCTTGTCTTCACTCTTCACTTTTACTGCTTACGCAAAAAAACTTTCGTATGCTTTGAGTCTATATAAAAATGTGCACTAGGGTGGTTCAACGGTGATACAAACATATCACACATTAATTTTGGTTTCGATTGGAGTCGTTTAAGGGGTGCGCGCAGGGGTCAAAGTTACGAATGGAAATACAAAAAATTTAAATTATTTTCTTGTAATACCCAATTGATAATACTATAGTAAGCGATACCATATACAAATTTCGATTCTGATCGGTGCCGCTTAAGGGGTGTCGCACAGTGGTTAGAGCTCATACTTTAAGATACTGAGCCCTGATAACGTAATTTGAGCTCGAACCGCTGTGCAACACTCTTTCACCATACTAATCTCAACCAAAATTTAAAATATTAAAAAATGCAATTTTTGGGGTCCTCATAGAGAATTCTTAACTTAATCCTGAATTAACTCCATCGGAATAAAATTTGTATGTGATATTTTGGAACTTGCCACTACAGGTTGAAGGGTTTGGACATGAAAGTTTGCATACCCGATTAGTAAGGACCAACCCTTTTATATATAATATATAATAGAAAAAAAATGCTTGGCGCGATTTACTTCTGTGAAGATTAAGGCGAGCTTCGCTCCTAATTGCATCGTGCTCCTTTTAAATTTTGTAGGTCCGTTTTATGACGACTCTGTAAAGTAGATGAACTTTTACTGAGACGCTTTTCATGGCTGAAATTACATACGGAGTGTTTTGCACAACTCACTTCTAATTGAAAAAATTTTTGATGTTGTTTGTCTGGACAAGATCACAGAACTTCGGTGTTATAGCGTGCTAAAAATTCAGAAAACAAAAACTCAGAAACACGTTTTTCAGAAAACATAGTCAGAACCATAGAAATATGCAATGCAGAGGTCAAAACTCAGAAGTCTAATTTCATAGAAGTCAAATTCACAAAAAGTAATCACAGGACAGAAAAACATTAAATTTTTTCTCAAAAGTGAGAAACGTCTATTTTTTGGAAGGAATTAATGTATAAGAAGGCGAACCGTGCTTACCTATGGGTCCATAGTCTGTTGAAGCTCTAATTAAGAAGCTACATCTTCAGCGCCACTCGTGTGGTGGTGCCAAGGGGCCGACGCACTTTCCCCACAGCTGATTTAGACCCCATTTGCACCTGCTTCCGATCGACTTGCATATACTTTAGTACATCGTCACAACCGCACTGAGATTCAGGCATTCTGGGTGTTGGAGGAGACTAAGCAAGGGCCATAGAAGTACCCTCAAAAACATTCCGGATGGTACATATAGTACCGAACGGATTACTACCTCGCAAACTGTAGTTTGGAGTACGGTTGTAATACCGCATCCAAGCAGCAACGATGTGGAAGAGACCCGGGCAAAGGGACGACATCCATCTACTGACGCTCCAAGATGAATGGGAGTGGGAGCCCGTAGTCTTCTCTGGAAGTCACTAGATTTTGTCTGCATCTTCAGCTCCCATCGGCACTGCAGCGGTTTCAAGCAGAACATCCTCCGCGATTTGGTAGAGCCTTCAATCAATGTAGGCTTGAATAGCGGGTAAAGTTTGCATCCTTGTCGGGGAGAATAGCCAGCGCGATAAAAGCGCCTTCCCTCGCCACACATTAACTCAAAATTAGTGTGGGCTTGTAAGCGACTCATATCCCATTATCCACTCATTATAGAACCTAACTCGTTATCTGGGTCACGGGTCGTAGGGGGATTGAGGGTAACGAGAAGGCCGACGAGCTATCACGCAGTAGCGCAATTGGAATATCCAAGCTTCTACTTGAAGAAAGCACAAACAAAGTGTGAATAACATCACCACCTGTGCCATATCAAAATCCATTGGCAAACTATGATGGAAAGACTACGAGAAGTCGTCTGAGGCAAATCAGGGCTAACACACGCAAACTGTAGCAGTCTGGCACCGGTCATTGGCCAGTAGGTACGCATGCGAAAAGATGGGATTTCCGTGTAACGAATACTGCGAATCTGCAAAGATTAAATTGCCAGGGAGAAAAGACAGTAGAACACTTTATGTGTAGAATGCCCGGCTCTGGCTAGAGCCCGGTCCAGGTTCCTTGGGAACCCCGGTTCTAGAACGACCTCAGAGGTTATCTGTGCATCACAACGGCTTTAATAGCTACTTGGGGACCGGTTCGCAGCCATTCACCTACCTATTTACTACAAAATGTTGAGTCGTTGAGCATAACCATGATTACGGTTCAGTTGGTCTTACTTATGACTATCAATAGAAATGTTACGCGTCCAACGCTTTATTTAATTGTCTGATCAACGGCCTAGATTGATGAGGAGTGTGATGACTAGTACCTACCTAATTATTTTCTTGCTTTTATGTATTATTATACTTCATGTAAGTATTGTTTTCAATAAAACCGTTTAACTTAAAATATTTTTTATTATTTTATTTTTGAAGTTTTTAGTATTTATTTAGGTGCCTATTATTTTCTCATTCTATTTAGTTCATTTAGTGTTACAAGGACTCTTTCCTGGCATTTTTACAATCTAGGTCACATAATCCTTCCAAATACTTTACCTCGACTCAGCGCCACGTATGCTTGCCCCTCCTCGAACTCCAAATATTTTGACGTCACTTCTACCGGACTGTATGTAATATGTGTTCCAAATATGAGACTAATCGGAGCACAAATACGATTTGAAATATTTCGATCCATGCGTCACCTATCGAGTTTTTTTCATATTATTGCATTGTCATCGGGTTCTGAACTATATTCCAAGTTGTCAGTCAACCTAAATAAAGTGTTTAAAAAAACGAAGTGTTTATATTTTATCTTCCGTTTCGATATTGCTCGCCTCAGCCAAGGCGAATCTGTACCAGGTGGGGCAAAGCGGAATCAACCATTCGCCGTGCAGAAGACTGTCAACTCAAAAGAAAATTTAATTAATTTCGATTAACTGACATATTAAGTAAACGCGCTGTATGGAATAATCAGAAGAAGCATCACTGTTCGATAACAACACCTGGTACTAAATTCGCCTTGCCACCCAGCTATTGCTGCAGTTTTGTTTCTGTTATTGCTTGTTCGTTTTTATACTCAGCTGAGCAGGCTCACAGAGTATATTAATTTTGTTCGCATAACGGTAATCCGTAACGGCATAAACTAATCGAGATAGATATAGACTTCTATATATCAAATGATCTGGGCGAAAAAAGAAATTCATTTAGCCATGTCCGCCCGTCCGTCCGTCTGTCTAAACACGATAACTTGAGTAAATTTGAGGTATCTTGATGAAATTTGGTATGTAGGTTCCTGGGCACTCATCTTAGATCGCTATTTAAAATGAACGAATCGGACTATAACCACGCTCACTTTTTCGATATCGAAAATTTCGGAAAACCGAAAAGTGCGATAATTCATTACCAAAGACGGATAAAGCGATGAAAACTTGGTAGGTGGGTTGACCTTATGACGCAGAATAGAAAATTAGCAAAATATTTTGGACAACGTGGTCGTGGGCACCGCCCCTTTTAAAAGAAGACATTTACAAGTTTTTGCAAGCTGTAATTGCAGTCGTTGAAGATATCATGATGAAATTTGGCAGAAACGTTACTCCTATTACTGTATGTGCGCTTAAATAAAAATTAGCAAAATCGGATGAGAGCACGCCCACTTTAAAGTCAATTTTTATCAAAGATTAATATCTTTACAGTATATAAGTAAATGTATGTCAACATTCAACATCCAGTAATGATATGGTGCAACAAATACAAAAGTAAAAGCAATTTAAAAATGGGCGTGAATCCGCCCTTTTTCATTTAGTTTGTCTAGAGTAACTTTTAATGCCATAATCGAACAAAAATTTACCATTCCTTGGAACTTACATTCTATGACGATAACTGTTTTTTGTGAAAATGGGCGAAATCGGTTGAAGCCACGCCCATTTTTTATACACGTCCGACCGCCTGTCCTTCCGCTCAGCCGTTAACACGATAACTTGAGCAAAATTGATATATCTTTACTAAACTTAGTTCACGTACTTACCTGAACTCACTTTATCTTGGTATAAAAAATGGCCGAATCCGACTATGAACTTAGCCCCTTTTTCGATATCGAAAATTCGAAAAATGAAAAAATCATAATTCTGTCGAATATGAAAAAGGAGATGAAACATGGTAATTGGATTGGTTCATGACGCAAAATATAACTTTAGAAAAAGCTTTGTAAAATGAGTGTGACACCTACCATATTAAGTCAAGAAATGAAAAGTTCTGCAGGGCAAATCAAAAGCCCTTGAATTATGGCAGGATACTCTTCGTGGTATTACATATTGTAACGAATTTACTTGCAAATCCTCTTATTTGCCCTTTTTCTAGTCGTATCACTAACTGTTGAATAAATACCTCCATATATTGATATACAAAATGGCCTTTATTAAAGTACTTCACAATAACACTCAAACTGTGCAACGAATAGCTTGCTTATACGAACTGATTGATAGCTCAAATCAAACTGACTTTCAAAATAATACTGCTATTGCTCGCTAGATTATCGTCTTATCGAAACTGCTTGACAACTCAAATCAAACTGAATTCCAGTGCCTCTACAATTGCCGCCTTTTATACTCTTTGATTTCAACCCTCGCATCTTCTAGGCGCTTCCAGATCTACTAGTCCAGCAGCTCTCAACTTCTCAGCTGTACTACAATTGCACACTTTTATAGTTTTTCTCATTGCATACTTTAGGAGTATCTCAGATATATGCATGTGTTTGTGCATTGACTCTCCGCTGCTCGTATACGTACATGTGCATATGTGTAGACGCAATTATTGTTTCGTTTATGTAGATACATAATGATTGATCTATGGATGTGAATTCACGTCACTGCTTAGCATGGCTTAGAGATAGCAGCACTCCTTAGTTTTGCTAATATTCGTACACTGCCCTCTCCTAAGTCTGATCGTCCCGATCAGACAATCTCTCGATCTAAACGCTGCTAGCATCGCCAAATGTACCCTCTTACTATTTCGTGATTCCCATTGCTTGTATGCGGTAGACGACATCACTGATCTCTCACAACCTGTACGGCCTTCCCAACTGCACCGATATTTGAACTGGAACACTTTCCGCCGCGAGGGTTGTATAGCAGTAACGAAATCTCCCTCCCGGAAACCTTCCAATTAATTCTTGTCCGTACCAGTGTTTCATCTTACTACTCATTATCACTGGATCGTTCCCGTCGCACTCTGTTGCTTGGCCAATGAACTACTTCGTAGAGCTTGCGCTTGACGGATTGGCTTCGCATAATCAGTATCGTTCCCACATTTCACAACAGTAGTGCGCTCCGGCTTGAAACTACCCTCGCATTCTTTCTCGGAAATTCGTTGCTTCGTTTTCCTGCGTCTTTTAGGTTTTGTCAATGCCAGTGTTTCTCTCGCAGGTACTTTTGGTTTTGCTTTATTTGGCCCATTCGACCTATTAACCTTGCCTTTGACTTCCGTGGTTTTTGTCGAGTCTTCTCCACCAGTACTCGATTACTACTGATCCTTTCCGCAAACTGAAGTTAAGTGGTATATCCTGGTTCTTATAACGCATCACCCTTCTCTGCATATCGATCTGATGTCATGGTCAACCAAGAAGTCCACGCCCAATATGACTTCTTCAACGATCTTCGCCACAACGAATTTGTGTAGAACCGTGACCTTTCCAATCAAGAATTCACATATCACTTCTCCCTGAACTTGGTTATACTCGCCAGTGACCGTACGCAACTTTGCTCCAGGTAACGGTTTTATTCTCCTGTTGAGCAGTCAGATCGGATCAAGGAATGAGATGCGCCCGTATCTAAAGTCAGTACACGTTCTTTACCATCCACATTCCCTCTGACGGTAAGACTGCTAGATTTCTACCATTTGCAACACAGATATCACAGGGCACTCAATAGCTAGATCTAGCTGTCGATCTCTACATCTCTTACTCGTTCTTGCTCATCTCCTACAGCTTTGCGTTACGGCCACCCACATTGTTGGAACTATTAGGACCAAGATCACAATGACGTGCAATGTGACCTGGGTGCCGCACTTGAAACATTTAATAACTCCGGCATTCTTCTGTTGAGATCCCTTCCAGTGCTTCAAAATTGTGTCTACCCACTCTGGCCTTTCTACTTCACGCGGCGTGTTTGAAACTGGCTTACACAGAAGCGACGCTATTTGCTGAATCCGAGCTTGTGACACGGTTTCTGCGAATGTTAGTTTGGATTCGCATATGTAGACCCGCTTCGTTTCCACATCTCGTATGCCATTTATGAAAGCTCTGGATTTGTACCCTCTCGGTGTACTCCGCGGGTGCGTCCGCATTTGCCAAATGTGCCAACCTTTCCACATCGAGGCAAACTCCTGCAAAGTCTCATTCGCTCTTTGGTAGCGGTTTTGCAACTCATTTGGATATCTGTTTCTATGCTTGCTTCCATACGTCGTTCTACAGCAGCCATCAATGCGTCATAACTGTTCTCGCTCTCTTCGGGAATCTTCTGTAGGATTTCCGCTGCTGGCCCCTTCAATGCCACGACAGTGCAGCAACTTTATCTTCCGCATCTAGTTGTTCACTGCTGTGTCTTCTCAACTGAATCTTAAACACCAGGAAGGAACAGAACCGTCAAAGGATGGTGTTTTACCTTGGATTGCTTGCTGAAACGAGCTGGCCGATTTAGTTGTACTGCTCCATACGACCTTTAAATCATCTACTTCTGCTAAATTGAGCCATTTTTGCATCATCGCTTCCAGATTTGATGATACCTGTTCCAAAATTTCTGCCGACTTCAGATATACGTGCCTCTTGCGCTTCCAATTGAGATGCCATATAGTCTTCTGTTCTTCGTTGCTGTGTTTCCATCTTGGATGTTATCTATGTCGACATTTCTGACATACGCGTTTCTTGTGCTTCAATCTTCGATGTTATCGTGTCTCTTGGATCCATCTGTGAGACAATACGTTTCTGTTCTTCTAGTTGGATGACTATACGTTTTTCTGTTCTTCTAGTTGCTATACATTGTCGATGTTTGTAGCAGATATTGCAAGCCAAAATCATGTTCAAGTCTGTACTCGTCTGCGATGTTTCGTTTGTCTCTTCAATTTTTGTTGTTGTCTCGTCCCCATCAATATAAGACATACTCGTCCCACATCATTCCTTCTGCTTCCATTGCCTCTCGTAGCCGTGCCTGAAGTTCGAGTTTAAAAACGCCGCTTGTATTCAATCCACGGCTCTCCAACTCCTTCTTTAGTTGCTGGATCTTCAATTCACTGAACTTTGCCATGTCCTTTTTGTCCTCTGGAATTATTCAACAATTCCTCTTCTGAAACCAATGTAACGAATTACTTGCAATCCTCTTATTTGCTCTTTTTCTAAGTTCGTATCACTAAACTGTTGAATAATAACTCCAATATGAATAATACAATGGCCTTTATTAAAGTACTTCACAATAACACTCAACTGTCGCAACGAATAGCTTGCTTATAACCAAACTGATTGATAGCTCAAATCAAACTGACTTTCAAATAATACTACTATGCTCGCTAGATCGTCTTAATCGAAACTGCTTGACAACTCAAATCAAACTGAATTCCAGTGCCTCTACAATTGCCGGCCTTTTATACTCTTTGATTTCAACCTTCGCATCTTCTAGGCGCTTCCAGAATCTACTAGTCCAGCAGCTCTCAAACTTCTCAGCTGTAACTACAATTGCACACTTTATAGTTTTTCTCATTGCATACTTATAGAGTATCTCAGTATATGCATGTGTTTGTGCATTGACTTTCCGCTGCTAGTATTCGTACATGGTGCATATGTGTAGACGCAATTATTGTTTCGTTTATGTAGATACATAATGATTGATCTATGGATGTGAATTCACGTCACTGCTTAGCATGGCTTAGAGATAGCAGCACCCCTTCGTTTTGCTAATCTGCGTAACAATATTCTAAATAAATTAGCGTGTACCGACAGATTGTGTTCCGGCTCACCCTGGTTCACATTTTGGTCGATATATCGACAACGCCTTTTACATATACAACTAAGGACATTCCCTTTTAAAACCCTGATTAATACTTTAATTTGATACCTAGTCTAGAGTCACCCCTATTACACCCTTGATGACGATAAATCTCCAAAAGTCGTCCACGCTGCGAGAACTAAGCGCACTCCATTTTTAAATACTCATTAACATAACCCAATACTCCTTAATACCTTCCATTTGATACCAGGGGTCCTACAAACACATTCTAGGATAACCCGGTCACATTCCAGGGTTACCCTCCTCCGTGTTGATTTTCCTTATTTGTCTCCTAAAGCATCCAGTTGAGTATGTAATAGTCCGGTACACCGAACTTGCCTTCCTTACTGTTAATTTATATAGGAAAGCGAAATATATTAGGGTGTATCCCAAGGTACTTGAGTACGTGTAGCGTCTTTCGATATATTTATGTGTACGGACTTCACTCAATT
>JARSSU010042087.1:0-28069 GCA_029619165.1 Eurosta solidaginis | reverse complement strand
TAGGTAGATGGGTATGTTTCCAAAATTTAATCTTATTTTTGTTGCTCTTTTTTTCTTTTTAACCTGTATGTCTTAAAGGATCTTCAGATGTGGGTTACCGTTGTTATTGTTATTGTTGTAATTCTAACACGTTATTCCCGACATTCGACACTTAAATCTTTCAATTACTTACCTGCTCTCCGCAACTTCTCAACACATTTAAACTTGGAACCAAATGTTGCATTGCCTTAAGGCTTAAGCACTGGCAATGGTGAAGCTTTATCACCACAACAATAACAACAATTACAACATGAAGTTTTGCTTGTTTTATGTTTAACGGTAGTAAAATTCAAAGTAAAGCAAAGAGCAAATGTAACAAAACGAAACACAAAACCAGTCTAAAGCAATCGTTAAGCTTACTACAGGAATTATGTATGTGTCCTTGGTTTAGTGTGTGAGTGTATGTGTGTCTGTGTAGGGTGTGGGTATGTATAAAGTATATGCTGGAGCTAAACCTAGTTTTATCGGTTGTAGTTCTCCTTTGGTAGTAATGAAGGAAATTAAAAGGTAGTAGCAAATATAAGCGAAACTCACAGACTAAATCAGTTAAAGAACTTGGAAGAAACTAAAGTTAATTAACCTACAAATCGTCTTTTGGGGTTGTGCACAAATAAATATATATACAAACGAACTTACATACACGGTGCAACGACTAAAATTTACCTCAAAGAGCTTTAAACTCAACCGTGCTAAAATGGCTTAGAAGATACAATGATGGATGTTAGCTTAATTGTGAAGGCTTTTGGTTTAAAACGACGGATGCTTGTTTAAATGCGGTGGGATTTATAGTTAGAATGATATAAGGAAGACATATGAGAAATGATTGCTATCTGTACCTAAACAAGGCTTGATGCATTTAAAGTGAGTATCTGACGTTGTCATACTAACTTTATGCTGCTCATAAGCACGACAGGATTTGTTAATAGCTTTGGCGAGAAAATCCCTGAAGCATCTTGAAAAATTGTAAAAACCGGAATAAGGAAGAGAAGTCAAAGAGACCTAGCAGGAACAGCCAAAATACAGAGGCGGTTCAAATCAAGCCCACATAACAGAAAAGCTACTCTGACTTCTGAGGAATGTTCTTAGTAAATAAAAAGACACTAGCTTTCGACGAATATATAGACGAAACATAAAGAACCGGAACAACACTGATCAAGTTAGTGAGAGAAGAGCTTGTGGAGATCCTCTTATGTGAGGTCCTTAAAGCTGCGCTTAACAAATTCGCTGTTGTATCCGACCTTAGAACGAAAGTCACGGCACAATTATCAAGAAAGAACGCATCAGAACGAAGCCATAAAAAGGCACTTCAAATGCTGCAACTGATAACTCGTCGATAAAAATCAACTTAACTTGAACATTTAACCACGTGCTTTGTTTTTGTTAACACCTTGTGTAACAGTAATAAAAAACACGCTCATTGTTTCCGTTATATCTCGGGCTCTTTATTTCAAACAAAACAACAGTGTATACATATCTTCGTGCACTTGCATCCATAGAAATTATGTTATTGCTCAAAGATTTAAATTTATAAGTAGGTGACGTATTTGCCTTGATTTGCTGTGTGATTTAGCTCATATCAACTCTGAAACGTACTTTGGTCCAACATTACGCTACAGTGTAGTGACTACCCGCCATCTCTCTTTAGTACTCTAAACAGTATACCAATACCACTTACATATATGCCCCATAGGGCATACCATTTACAAAGAGTACGCTTACGCGTATATCTTACGCTCACATTCAGGACTCACGGTACAGCAAGGATGTTTACATACCAAAGGTGGCACTAGTTTTGAACTGTATTTTGGAGATTTTCCAAGTTTTACGTTCCAGTGTCTACATTTGTCTTACTTCCCACATATTATAGATAAAAGTGAAAAAAAAAGAGACAAGAGAAGATGTTTTTTTTTAACTAGCGAAGTCTAGCGATAAGAGCTATACGAACCTTACTTATAAATTTAACTAGGAATTAGGATAACATAACAATTTGTTTAGGGGATCTTGGGACTTCGCAAACAATATACTCTGTTTGTATTCTTACAGATCTGCTTGTCTTATATCTATTTTATTTTTTATTATTTTTTGTCACAAAAATATTGTAACGATTTTTCTGCAAATCCTCTTATTTCCAATCCTCTGCTAAGTTCGAATCACTAAACTGTTGAACAAATAACTCCAATTTGTAATAATGCAAAATGGCTTTTATTAAAGTACTTCACAATAACACTCAAACTGTGCAACGAATAGCTTGCTTAATAACCACACTGATTGATAGCTCAATGAAACTCTACTATTCAAAATAATACTGCTATTGCTCGCTAGATATCGTCTTAATCGAAATTGCTTGACAACTCAAATCAAACTGAATTACAGCGCCTCTACATCTGTCGCCTTGTATACCCTTTGGTTTCCTCATTCGCATTTTCTAGAATCTACTAGCATTGTCCATGAGCTCTCAAACTTCTCATCTATAACTAAAATTGCACAATTTTATACATCTTCTAGGCGCTTCCAGAATCTACTAGTCCAGTAGTTCTCAAACTTCTCAGCTGTAACTACAATTGCACAATTTTATAGTTTTTCTCATTGCATACTTATAGGAGTATCTCAGATATATGCATGTGTTAGTGCATTGACCCTCCGCTGCTCGTATACGTACATGGTACATATATGTAGACGCAGTTATTGTTTCGTTTATGTAGATACATAATGATTGAATTATTGATGTGCATTCACGTCACTGCTTAGCATCGGCTTAGAGACGGCAGCACTCCTTAGTTTTGCTAATATTCGTAACAATATGTTATAGTCTTGAGATAAAAACCGCACGACCACTCACCACGTCGGACTCTACTCGACTTGTTTAGCCATCACTACAGGGATCGCGTATTCCATAACTGCGATACCGATAAATCTAGGTGCGAGAAAGATTGAAGCTGACCGACCACATCTTCAAGTGCCAAGAAGAGCGGCTGCATTTGGTTTTAACTCTTGTTTATAACCTACTGAAGGTAAGACCTACGGTTTATACCAATTTTTTAAAGCCTATGCATAACGTTTAAGATATGTTCGTACGTAATTTAAATGGAAAGTACATGAAAATTAAAATAATCAAAAATCACCGAATAAAGAGCTCAAATCTATCATCTTTTACATACATATAAGCGCTAAGCACAAATAGTACCCCAATTATCTTTGAAAAAGCATGCAGTTAAATTGGATTTATGAGGCAAAGCGTGCGGACGGAAGCACTTCTCGTAATAGCTGGTCGAACAATAAGCGCATATTAAAGTCGATTTATTGAAAATTCCTGTCGTTTCTTATAACCAACATATCCAATTCAAATAAATCACTCGTTCCCATTCTTTGCAAATATTCACGTGTTTGTAAAGCTTAAGCAAGGAAAAAGTGAATGTGGAGTGAGAGGCTGCGGTCAAATATAACAAAGAATTAAATGTTGGAACATTTTTTTCGCAACTAATATTTAACATCATTTGATAAGGTTCTTCTTTTGTTATACTAGTGGTGTTGTTATTTTACTTGTTGAAATTGTGTTATTTTATATCATATGATTACTGATAATATAAGAAATGGGGTGATATGATATGAGAAAATAATTAGATAATTATGATTTTATATCACACGATGGGTTCAAAGCAAGGATTTGATGTCATCATGTTTGAATCACAAGATGTACGTACATGGTAAATGAATACATTTTTTTATTTCGGTATGAAATGTAGGTGACATCGTATTGTACGTATGTAGCTTTTACTCTCGTTGATTCACTTTATTGCTCATAGATTAAGCAGCTAATTGATTTGGTTTTACATCATGTGATATAATTTTACTGCTCTAAACAATGACTTGATATCACAATGTTTGGCTTTAATTAGTTTTAAATCGCTTACATAAAATTAATTACATGTTATATGAATTATGAATGAAGCTACAGAATTGTAACCTATCTGATTTCCTACTATAGAGTTATTTGATATCATGATAGATATTTTTAAAGTCATCAAATGCGATATGAAGTGTTACAAAGTTTTATGCTATCTCGATTCACTGGCCTCCTGTCATAATTATTTCGAAATGATAACATAAAATCAGTAAAGTGTACTCGGTAAGTTTCTTTTTACAGCTACTTCTAGTTCTCATCATATGATTTGCCAGCTTGTGATGTCACATAATATGGAAATATGTCACAGAGTTGTGTGACATCATGAGGTAGACATTTTTTATAGCATTTAGTAATGCCTGTTTTAGCTCAAGACATCGGGTGAAACCATATATCCCTTAAGGATAGGAGCTTCGAAGTGTTATGAACTTGTTACTCACTAAGTAAGTGAAAACGTACCAGTAGACGTAGGTAGCCATTACTAAACCCTTATTCATAACCGTAACTATAACTATAACCTTAACCTTTACCGTAGCGGTGAACCTTAACCATAGTAACCGCAATTCACTGTAGCTATAGCTATACCGCTGCCGTAAGTCGATACTGTCACACCGTGTCTTTTTTTATTGGACGTTGGGGTTGCGCACTACCCTCAAGTGGCCCAATGAAACCAGGCTAATCCTGTTCGTGTGTTCGCAACCCGTGGGACCGACGTTAGGCATAACGTCACGGGGGGGGGCTATATATATAAGGGCTATCTTGCTCACAGCAGTCTAACAACATATTTGTCCGCACATTCGGGGAACTAAATTCCTAATGGAAGGCTACTCTCCAAAAACTCTGTATAAAAAGAGAGTCTCTCGCCGTGAAAATGAGGGCAGTGAAATATTACATGTTCTGCGCTTTCCAATTCGGAGGGACAGTGTGGACAGAAAGGATCCTTCTCTATCCCACGCTTATGTAGATATTCCTTGAAGCTGCCGTGCCCGTTAGGGGTGGTAATTTAGTTCGCCGTGTTTTCGCTTGTACCAATCCGCTATATTCTGAATTAGCATAAAGGTGCAGCGCCCTTTTCTCTCGTTAGTTTTGAGTCAATGTTTACTCTTAGATATTTCAGGAAAGGCTTTGAATTTATCTGATAATCTCCTATGCTTAGGAATAACCCATCATCAGTCCGCTTTGAGCTCACCAAAGCCACTTCTGTTTTATTGTCACATGTTCGTCAGCCATTCCTTTGATCTTCCCACGGCGTCATTTCATAATGCTTGGATCATATCAAGTTTCTTGGCCACTGCTACTATGACAATATCATCTGCATAGCCGACAATTTCCGTGCCCCCGGGAAGATCGATTTGCAGCACACCGTCATACATCGCATTCCATAGCGTTGGACCTAGAACAGATCCCTGAGTGACACCGCCCGTGATGTTGAGCTTTCTTGGTTCCTCATCCATATGAAAAAGGAGTACTCTGTCGCTTAAATAGCTACCAATTATTCTGACCAGGTATGCCAAAGTTTCGTAGCGCTGTTATTATCTGCATCCAGTTCACGGTGTTAAAAGCATTTCTAATATCCAAAGTTATTAGTGCACAGAGCTTCCTTTTACTTTGGCCTCGGTTATGGCTCCGCGGGCAATATTGACAACTGTTTGTATTGCATCTATCGTGGATCTCGATTTTCGAAATCCAAACTGACTATTTGACAAGCCACCTGGGCTTTCCAGGGTCTGCTGCAGACGCTTACTAATAATACGTTCGAGAATCTTTGGTATTGAATCCAACATACAAAGTGACCTGTATGAAGGTGGCTGGTTACTAGGTTTCAGCAAAAGAATCAGTCTTTGACGTCTCCATGCGCCAGGGAAGACCCCTTCTTGGATACAGACGTTGAAGAGATCCGTAAATACCAAAGTTCTAGACCTTTTCACTGATTAAGGGGTTTATTTGGCACTCCATCCGGTCCTGGAGACTTACTATCCCCAACTCATTGAGGGTGTCTGTAACCGTAGCCGTAACCATAAATGTAAAAAGACACCACTTACGCTTTGTTTTGTTGTTGTGGTAAGCTAAAAATCATTGAGAGCTGAGGGAATATCTCAATTTAGGTATGTCTAATTTAATCGTCCCTTACAATTGGTATGCCTCTATCATGGGTATATTCTAATCCTCAGTGTGTGGCTTTTCTATTTACCCTTTATCCTTTGACTAGCCGAATGCTTTCGCTTTATCCTTTTCTCCCCATCCCCTGTTCATTTCATCTTTTCCTCAATCACCTAACTCTGGAATTTTTTTGTACTGATTTCACTCTGAGTCTTTCTCTTGATATTTATTTGGTGCATTAAGTTACTGCCATACATTTTAGCACGATGTGATGAGATGTTCCAGAGAGTGACTTACAGTGTACTGTGGTCTGCGTGGCGTACTTACTATGTGATTATGTAATGAAATTTACGGACTTGATGTCTACTAAACAAGCTTACTGTTCGCTATCTAGCATACTAATCATATGATGTCACATAATAAGAAAATACATGCATATGTGATTTCTATCAGTAGACGTACTATTACACTGAGATAGCGTCATATAGCTTCTGAAGTCATGAACTTCCTAATGAGATCTTTTAACGCTGCGATATATGTAAAAAGCGTGGTGGCATATTTCAAATGTGATACAGTACAAGCTGTGATTATTTTTCTGACTTTTAGTCATTAGCCTTTTGTGCGATGTCACTTGATTCAGCAGATGTCTATGTCTCACATGACTTATACATGATGAGCAAGAGGGCATATTTAAAATGGCACATTTTGGTAAGAATTGCTGAATAATTCAATATCTAGCAAGTTTTGTTGTCGGCTAGTTATATACCGCGATATATAAGGCAGGCTATTTGTATGAGATGATATGATATCAAGTGATATTTTATTTTATTTTTTATTGTTTTAGTATAAAACGCCTTTATATTGGCTTATTCAAACTTCTTCTGGCGTACATTTTTCATTCTACCTCTTTATCATTTTTCACACGCATAACCTACTCACCTTTCGCCTCCAACATGCACGACCCAATGACTTCCTTTTCATATTTTTCATGCTTGACTCGGTAAATATTTTTCGCTTGTATTAGCAATAAATTTAAATTGCCTGTCATATTTTTTTAACCAACAACTACTGCCATTAAAGTTTGCTGTTACAACAAAAACTGTAAAAACAAGAAAAGCAAGAACTAAAATTTGTTGTAGATAGCTCCCACACCACCTTGCAGCAGGTTCAGCATATAACACCAACTTATCCTCAAACCAGTTTTGTGTGCATGCATGCATGGTATCGACTAAAGTGCGAAGAAGCTCTAGGCATTATAAGGCAAGGAATATTGACCTTTTAACACCCGGACGTAGCTAACGTTCCGCTAGATGCACACATAAACATACATACATATGCATATACATCAACATCAATCCATATATCAGTGGCAATTTGAAAAAACAACCTAATTCGAGTTAGGATAAAAGTGATGTTCTGGCTTCATAACAGAAATGCGTTACAGATCTCCCTGCGTTACTTACTCATAACCCTAGCGCCAAATGGCTGCTACAAAATATAGGAAGTTACAATGGTGAATTGTGGCTAGCTTTTCAGATAAAGGTCTATGTATCGCCATTATCCTAACTCGACTTAGGTCTTTTTTTCAAATTGCCACAGATATGTGTGTTCATATTTTATAGACCAATTGAGCTTCTGAGCTAGTTTGTGCATTTGTAGTTTCGTAATATGATGCTATTGTTGTTGTTTAGCCAAACATGCGGAAAAGTATTTGACGGTGAATGCTTTTTTTTTCTAAAAAAGAAAAAAGCCGTGAGTACCAACTACCCGTAAAGTTCGATGTGTAGACAGATACAGATGCACCCACGTCTAGGAAGCTATTGTTTTGAAGTTAACTAGAGCTCGCCTATGTGTTGAAGTTAAACAAAAGAGGTAACTTTACCAGAAACTAATAAATTAAGGCTTTCTGAGAAGAGCTTTGTCGGCTTCTTATCGGTTAAAACCGCTACCGACAAGATAATCGTTCCCGAGATAGCCGTCTTCTTATCGGCTTACCTTACCTTTTTTTTATTGGACGTTGGGGTTGCGCACTACCCTCAAGTGGCCCAATGAAACCAGGCTAATCCTGTCCATGTGCCCGCACCCCGTGGAACCACCGTTAGGCATAACGTCATGGGAGAGGAAAGGCGATTTAGTCGCCACTACTTCGTATGCGCATTTCTCTGAGCTCCCTTTCAGCATGCATAAATTTCGTCATAACTATAAAGGACATCTTGCTCACAGCAGTCCAACAATCTATTTGTCCGCACATTCGGAGAAATAAATTCGTAATGGAAGGCTCCTCACCAAAAACTCTGTGTACAGAGAGTCTTTCGCCGTGAAAACGAAACATTACATCTTCTGCGCTTTCCAATTCGGAGGGACAGTGTGGACAGAAAGGATCCTCCTCTATCCCACGCTTATGTAGATATACATTGAAGCCGCCGTGCCCGCTCAATATCTGTGTGAGGTGGTAATTTAGTTCGCCGTGTTTTCGCTCGTACCATTCGCTATATTCCGAACTAGCGCCCTTTTCTCGATTCTTCCCACCGTTCTTGCCACTTAACTATTGTTCGTGACCTTGCGCTATTCTTAGCATCTTCAGATGGTCAGCTGGTTCCAATGCCATACAGATCGGCCATTTCACCTCAGAGTAGATCTACTGGGGTTTTCCTGCATAAAACATGGATCACGTCGTCGGACACCGTCCGCTGAGCACATGCTATTCGTATAGCAGTAATACGGTAGGCTGCTAGTATATCTTTTTGGTGACCATTTTAGATCCGTGCCATACTGGTGCTGCATATAATATTATCGAGTTGATTACGTTGGATGATAGCTGACGGGTAGCTTCGCCTGGGCCGACAATGCTGGGCATTATTCGCGTTAGGGCTCCACAAACTCTAGAAACTTTCTCCCCCACCGCCCTCAAGTGCTCCTTAAAAGTTAGTTTTTGAGTCAATTTTTACTCCTAGATATTTCAAGAAAGGCTTTGAATTTATTTGATAATCTCCTATGGTTAGGACTAACTCATCCACAGTCCGCTTTGAGCTCACCAACAACCACTTCTGTCTTATTGCTAGCCATCTCCAGCCCCATTTTCATCAGCCATTCCTTTATTCTTCCCACGGCGTCATTACATAATGCTTGAGCAGATCAAGTTTCTTGGCACTGCTGCTACTTTCTTATCGGCTTGTTATCGATGATTACACATGTGTTATCGAATTTCTATTGAAGTTTTATCGATATCTCTTTCATTGCAAAGCAATGATTCGTCGTTAACAAATCGAAAACATTACGATAAAACATTGGTAGCACTCCGATAAGAAATCGATAACAAATCGACATTTTTGATAACAGTACCGATAACTTTCGATAACAAGCCTATAACAAATCGGTAACACTCCGATAACCAATTTATAAGTTACCTGAAACAAATTGATATCCTTTTGATAACATTTCGATAGCTTCTCAGTAAGTTATCGACACTTTTCTGTGTATGTTTCTGGGGGCCTTTTCATGCTCCCGTTCTTCATACGGTTGATATCTTGAGTGCCGGATTTCGTCATAATGCGTACGGAGATGACGTCTTAAGTTCCTGGAAGACGTGGTCTCTTCAATCAGATGTCTGTTGGAATTCCCAGGTTTCAGGGTATTCAACATAAACTGTTGGTTCAACACGTCATTTCTTTTCTTAATGAGGAGTTTTCTAGTCTCACTATGTAGATGATGTTCTAGAAATAAAGGAACACATTCCACAGCAGTTCTGAGCGCGCTGCTTCGACAGGCCTGCAGTTTCTTATAGTATGTTTCTTTTCAGATTTATAAGTGGCAATGAGCGTGTATTTGTCTTTGCCCCCAGTGCTGCCGGCAAGGGACTTGAGGAGTTTGTTACGGCTTACAACTTTAGGTACAATCGCGGCTGAATGCTCGCCAAAATGTGTATCCTGATCGAATACCACACACAGTATTTTATATCTACATTATCGTGCAGTCATCGGCGTAGGACACAATGGTAACTCCTCCGTGTGGGGTAGAAGCTTTGGTATGTAAAAGCTAAACAAAAGTGGGGATAGGATAAAACCCCTGTTTAATTCTTCTGGATGAAAGGGTGTACCCTTCCAAGTCTTGCAGTAACGTACTGTGATTGACTCTGCCAAAAGTTTTTTGATACATCTAGCCCTACGAGTACTATTCTATGATGAGGTTCTTGGTTAAGTTCGCAATTTATTTGTGTGTTGATAGCGCTTGACGCGGTGGTGGTGCTGTGTTATTTTCAAAAGCCATACTAATGATTGGCAATCTCAGGTTTGCAATGAAATAACGGAACAGGACCGAACAGACACTTGGCTAATGGCGAATGGCGTCTTGGCCAATGGCGATAGGAGAGATGTCGGACGATGAGTCTCTTACATTAGCTGGTTTCACATGATTCAGTAGCGGTACCAACCCTCACCATTTTGCATTTTTCAGGGATGAGGAAGGTGGACAGGGGCAGGTTGACGACATGCGCTAGATAATTAAATCCTTCTTTGCCTAGTTTTTTTAAGCATCAGCATGACTATGCCATCTGGGCCTACTGTTTTAGATGGTTTAGCTCGTTCGATGGCTTCTTCAACCTCCGTGGCGTTAATTATAATAGGAGATGCGCTGTGTTTATGCTTATGTGCACGTCTGTTGCTCTGCCATTTGGATATGTCGACCGAGGAATGCATTACCTATTACCCGCAGAAATGTGCATTTGTTTACATCCGTTAGCACTTTGTCGCTGAAGGCGATGGATATTTTGTCATGTGTGAGAGGGGCTTTACGGTTGACCATAGCTTGCCTATACCAGCAGAGAGGTTACAGTTCTTTAGATGTACCTTCCATGGTTTATGTCCCTGATTTGGAGATTGCCAAGGTATAGTGTCTTACATGGAAAATACGATCGATTTCCAGAGTTTTGTCAGCGGGAATAAAACGAACTGCTGATTTAATAACTGTGGAAGCACATCCCTGACGAGCATCAGCCGGGATTGGGAGGGCAGCACAAAAGGATATCTGTGCACTTGCATGCATACAAATTATGTATATGCTCAGAGACTTTATTAATATGTAGATGATGTGCTCGCCGTGAGTTGCTATGTGATTTCGCTCATATCAGCTCTACCACGTGCCTTATTCGCAATACCCACACTATGCCTGCATTTACATTCTACATACATATATTGCCCATAGCTACCACTTACAGAGACTAGCTACGCTTATGCCTAGACCTATTTCTTATTCTACGAAATATTTCTTTCGCAGAAGTTGTTGCTTCGTATTGAATATCTCTTAACGTTGTCACGCTATGATACTTTCGCGGGGATGAGTATATAAGCCACAAAGTACTTCGCTCAAAGTCATGCCAAATTAAGCATACTTGACATTTAATCTCACACAGCTAATATGGTATACCCTCTTCAATCTGTACTATGTATGTATGTATTTGTGTTGATGTGATTTACATTCTGGTATTTATCATTTTGTTAACATAGAACACATTAAGTAATCACAGTGTTGTTGTTGTTGTCATACTTATTCCATTAAAACAAATTATTGGTGGTGTGGTCAATGTTGTTGATATTGTAACATACCATTCGCGTGTGGTTGCTGTTACACACACACACACACACACACACACACACACAAAACAGCAGCCATTATGCGTGATTACCAAAATACTTCCAACCACCCCTAGCCTGGTTGCTGTCATCAGCGTTTAATTGGTCCAAAAATGTATCTATTTGGTTGAATTTCTGTTGCCGTTATTGTTGGTCGCTTCACTGTTTGTTTAATTGGGTTTTACGTTAATGGCCATAAACAAACGCATACGCATGGATGTATGTATGTGTGCATTTGTGTGAGCTTTAGTTGTTTTAACTTCTCTGCTGTGCGTGTCGCGGTTAACCACTGAAAATGATTTGTTTCATCCTTTTCCCCAACTGCTTTTTTCTCCTCGTTTTATACCCAGCTGCACTTGTATACGGAGTATTCTTTAATTGCATGTTGTGTCGGTGTATTGAAGTAAAAGAATCGAGTTAGCTATAGAAGTTTCTGTGCCATTATATTTCAGTTGTACTGTCCGAAACGTCACTTAACACGATACCTTGATCAAAAACTGACATATCTTTCTGAGTTTGATACGCAAGTAGGGCTAAACCAGGCTCATTTATTCGACATCGTAAGTTCGAAAAGTGTAGATATGGGATAGCCCATTAATACTACCGCCTATCAAATGAAATGAATGAACTGGTTAATGGATTTATTTTTTGCGCAAGTTACAATTTTATTCAAATGGTTAAGGTTTACAGGCCCTAAATGTAAAACCTTTGAAAATATCAGAAACATTTGGGCGGAATTGTTGTCTCTTTCTTCTTCTTCTTACAGCGATAAAGGCACTCCCCAAAGGTTTGTGTAGTTTGTCGATGATGATGGTCCTTCGTTGTATATTGATCCGGTACGTAACGAAAACTAGCACCACTATACTACTAGGCCCAACCATTTCGGTATTATTATTATTAGAGATCGAGTCATGCGCTGCCACCTTTATTTAGACCAATTGTGCTTGACCTTTCAGCTATTAATGTATGTGAAGACTTTTATGTATCTCTTCGGGCTTTTTACTCACATACTACAAAGTGATTAAGAGTCATGCCACATAAATGGAAACTATCGCCTTGCCAGTACGGCGCATTCGCAGAGAACCTGGCCGGCGTTAATACTCCACCTAACAAAATTGACAGATTTGTGTATCGGATAAATCAACTTACCTAAGTTACATAAATGAATATCGTAGACTACAGTGCTCCATATAGTACCGCAGTGAGAGGTCGTACAGCTTTCTTGCTTAGGTTAATGAGTTTGGATTGAGCTGGGGGATAAAATTTGGCATGTTTTTGGCCTGGGCATTCAATCTAGTGTTGTCTGAACAGCTCTGTTTCCCAGCTACTTATGGGTTCCTTATGTGTGTGCCTCTGTGAGTCTCTGGGCCATAGAATGCTGCTATAGCACCTGATTGTAGGTAGTCTGCCTGCTCTCCACCCTCATGTTCTCCAACCTCATGTATCTGATGCCCGGGAACCCATCCAACAAAACCTCGCTCCCAGATAATTTAGGGCTCCAATGCATTCATTCACTTCTTAAAAGTAGATGAGTCAGACTACAAGGCTGCAAGGATACTCGTCCGAAGAAAATCCTAGCCGTACACATTCTCCACCGCACACTTCTACTGCATGCATTTCTGGCTGAAAAATAGTGGATTGTATCCCATTGGTATCGATTCCTGAAGTTCGGCCCATAGTTACCAGCTCCCGTTATTCAGTCATCAAATTTTGATCCATCCATGAATCGGAGCTCTGAGTCAGGGTAAGTAAATAAATTCCCTGCTTCCTAAAGAATTCTGTCCACAGTGGACAGTGTGAAATTCCGTGAAATCCTGAGCATATTCTATGAACTTATATTTTCATATGCCCTTTCATGTTTCCGATATTATGTAGCTCAGAAATAGTTGAAGTCTAAGTACGGCAAGTGTCGCCTTTTTCTCTATTAGAATATAAAAGGAAGGTATCTCTACTAATGCACTAGATGCATCAGCGGGGGCCTGACTTCATCGAGGTTCTTGTATTTACTTCTAAGTAGTATTTAGATGAGCATTTTACGTGAGGGTTCTGTCCCGTGTAGTCCTATCTATTCATGGAAAATCGGAATCCGTGCCACCAGAGATGGTTCTGGTATGTATAGTTTTCTTCTCTGGTAAAAGGCATTAGAACATTTTTGTTAGGATTGAAACAGTAGTTGATATCACGAAACTATATATTATGCGCAGGCTTGTTGAATGCGATTGGATATTGTTTCTCTTGCATCCCTGTGAAGCAGATTACTAAATCACTCTGCAGATTACCTAATCAATCTGCATACCCTGTATATGAATCATTGGATTTCAGTAATTGAAGGAGTTCATCTATGACTAGGGTCCATAAGAAGGGATATATTTTACCGCCTTGAGGCCACAAGTGAATCAGTTGTCTCTCTCAGCTCCAGACTGATTTTTCTTCCTTTAGCTGGATAGCACCCACCGTAATGACTATTGAGCTTATAGCTATGCCAATCATAGTTTGCTCGATAGCTTAATTTCTCGTGTTATCTAAGCCCTTAAAATGTAAATACAACCGCAGATGGCTATTATTTTAGACTCTCTTTAAATTTTTAAGTGAGGCTATGAATAGCCGTAATCCGTGAAATTTCTCGAAAGAATTAATTTCTACACAGAAGGGGATTTGTTTAGATTGAACTCGCTAATATACTGATTCAATATTTCTCCATACTTTTTTAGGAGAAACGAACTGAGGCTGATGGTCGATACGACCACGCAGTTGCCCGATTTTCTGGCTTTGGTATGAATACATACTTAGCGTCTGTCGCCTATTTGGAATGTATACTGGCGGATGAGAGATGCCATATACAGGTTGCTAAAATTACAAGTCTGCAACGTATTGTCCCGAAATTATCGGAGAGAATAAAATATCAACATGTACGATAAAGAGAACGTGCGGTTAGCTTTCACTTATGGCAACACCCTACGGAAAATTTAGCAACCTTAAAGATAAAATTTCAACACATGAAAAATCGATGATGTAGTATACAAGATCCTGCAATGGCGATGGGTCCCACGTATGTGAGAAAGTATATGTGGGGACTATACAAAACACAAATTGAAGACAAGGATATCCGCACATAGATCTAATATAAATAAGGAACAACTTTTCATACAACAAAACGGCTTTAACATCCCACTGTCAAGAAACAGGACATTATCCAGACTTTGACAATGTAAACCATTTTAGAAGAAGAGAAAAATTACAACAAACGCTTCACATTAGAAATGCTTCATATAGTGGGACATCCCTAATAATAAGAGGATGAATTTCAAAACGGACATCGCGAATTGTTCTCCCGTCTACCTCAACCTTATAAAAAACCACAAAAGTTTGTGATGCATTTTTACAGACCCGCACAAACATAAAAGTTTCGTCTTCGTTTCACAACAACACTGTAATGCCAAATATATATGTATCGATGTACTATTCGCCGTCTAATATATTGTTGTTTTTAAAATTTTTTGTTTACAATTACGGTTTTCATTGTTTACTCTGTTTGTTTAGATTTTTAAACGCTGTTTGTTTTTATAGTTAGCCGTGTTTTTTTTTACACGCGTACACGTTTCGTTTGCGCGTGAAAAAAACGCCTATCCTCGCTTACATATTGCTAAGGAGACCCATCTAGCGGCTAAACAACTAGCTACAGCACAGGGTGTACCGAAAAGCGGAGACATAACCCTCTGATGGCCACAGGGTATAACATATAGCTGAATCGGTTGCGATGAATTCTGGACACACATAGAATACATAGAATTAGTACAGAGGGTGAAACATAGACACATTCTTCAGTTACATCTGAGTATAATGCGTATTGAAATTTAGTAGTACTAATTTTATGCGTAGTAATTTAAGAGGTGTATTTAAAGTTTGTCGCTTAGCAGTCAATATAAAGTTTAAGCGTAAACGTATATAGATGTGAAAAAAAACACTGCTATTATTAGGCTAACTTTGTTGGATTATATGCCCATTAATCGGATGGTTAGATCCCATAACCCTAATTTGTTTATGTCGCTTAAAGTTATGAAATCAATTTTATTATAGTAAATATGTTTGCGTGAATAATGTCAATGTGTTTTGTTTGTTTTTCTTTTCCTTCTAATTTATTCTGCTTTGTTATATCTTAGTATTATATCGTTCACAGACAATATTTTGTGGTAGAAATGGTCATATATATTCATGAAATGGAGTGTTTACAAATTTAATACAAATTAATTACGTACATAGATCTCAATGGGAATCCCAACATTAAATATCCGAACATTAGAATCTTCATATTTCCACAATGATAACATTAAAACCCGGAAAAAAGTCTAAGTGCACTTATTGCGTTTTTATATGGAAACTGTTTATTCACTTTACTTAATTTTTTCGCACTTTAAGTAGGTACTTTATTTTTTTCTTTCATTTAAAATTTTTTTAGTAACTCTGCCTTCTTTCTCATTACATAATTTTTTTATATTTATACTCAGTTGAGCAGAGCTCACAGAGTATATTAACTTTGATTGGATAACGGTTGGTTGTACAGGTATAAAGGAATCGAGATAGATATAGACTTCCATATATAAAAATCATCAGTATCGAAAAAAAATTCGATTGAGCAATGTCCGTCCGTCCTGTCCGTTAACACGATAACGTGAGTAAATTTTGAGGTATCTTGATGAAATTTGGTATGTAGGTTCCCGGGCACTCATCTCAGATCGCTATTTAAAATGAACGATATCGGACAATAACCACGCCCACTTTTTCGATATCGAAAATTTCGAAAAATCGAAAAAGTGCGATAATTCATTACCAAATACGGATTAAGCGATGCAACTTGGCAAGTTAGTTGAAATCATGACGCAGAATAGAAAAATGGTAAAGTTTTGGACAATGGGCGTGGCACCGCCCACTTTTAAAAGAAGGTAATTTAGAAGTTTTGCAGGCTGTTATTTGGCAGTCGTTGAAGATATCATGATGAAGTTTGGCAGGAACGTTACTCTTATTACTATATGTCTGCCTACTAAAAATTAGCAAAATCGGAGAACGACCACGCCCACTTTTTAAAATAAAATTCAAATTTTAAAAGAAAAGTTTAATATCTTTACAGTATATAAGTAAATTATGCCAACATTCAACTCCAGTAATGATATGGTGCAACAAAATACAAAATAAAAGAAAATTTCAAAATGCGCGTGGCTCCGCCCTTTTTCATTTAATTTGTCTAGGATGCTTTTAATGCTATAAGTCAAAAAAAATTTACCAATCCTTGTGAAATTTGGTAGAGGCTTAGATTCTAGAACGATAACTGTTTTCTGTGAAAAAGGGCGAAATCGGTTTGAAAGCCGCGCCAAGTTTTTTATACACAGTCGACCGTCTGTCCTTCCGCTCGGCCTTTAACACGATAACTTTAGCAAAAATCGATATATCTTTACTAAACTCAGTTCACGTACTTATCTGAACTCCCTTTGTATTGGTGTAAAAAATGGCCGAAATCCGACTATGACCACGCCCACTTTTTCGATATCGGAAAATTACGAAAAATGAAAAAAATGCCATAATTATATACCAAATACGAAAAAAGGGATGAAACATGGTAATTGTATTGGTCTATTGACGCAAAATATAACTCTAGAAAAAAACTTGGTAAAATGGGTGTGACACCTACCATATTAAGTAGAAGAAAATGAAAAAGTTTTGCAGGGCGAAATCAAAAGCCCGTGGAATCTTGGAAGGAATACTGTTCGTGGTACTACATATATAAATAAATTAGCGGTACCCGACAGATGCAGTTCTGGATCACCCTGGTCCACATTTTGGTCGATATCTCGAAAACGCCTTCACATATACAACTAAGGGCCACTCCCTTTTAAAACCTCATTAATACCTTTAATTTGATACCCATATCGTACAAACAAATTCTAGAGTCAACCCTGATCCACCTTTATGGCGCTATCCCTAAATGGCGTCCACCTATAGAACTATGGCCCACTCCCTCTTAAAATACTTTACCTTCCATTGATACCCATGTCATACAAACACATTCCAGGGTTACCCTCGGTTCATTTTCCTACATGGTTATTTTCCCTTATGTTGCCACCATAGCTCTCAAATGAGTATGTAATGTTCGGTTACACCCGAACTTAACCTTCTTTACTTGTTTTATTTTATTTTTTATGAAGGTATCCTCTATTCTATTCGAAATTTTCGTTTTGTGTCACACTCACATTTGTATGTATTTATACAAAATTAAACTCGGTAAAGCGTCAATTGCATACCTAACGGTTGGCGTGAAATAGGCTAAATTCCTTTAGCACATTTCTTCGTTTTTAACTAAAAGTTCGTGTTTTTGAATTATGACACTATTGAAGTAAATGGGCGATATATGTGTATGGGTGATATAGGCCTATTGGGGAACCGAGCATCCAAAACTAACTTCGGTACCGCGCCAACGGGGACCTCCCCCCGGGTGGTGTGGAAAAGGCTATTTTTCAATTCAAGTAATTTCAACATAATTCTATGTCAATTTCATTTGATTTTACGTATTTTTTATATTTTTGTTTAAGGAGCTCCATACCAAAACGTTGTAATTACATTTGAAAATTTTGTAGGAAATTTAAGAAAATACAATCAAAAAGTACAACTTCTATATCAAATTCAAAATTTTAATAAAAAATTTAAGTAAGTTAGACCAGTTTGCTATATTCCCACTCACTGCTTAACTATTAACGCATTATTGCACTACCCCCAACACTGGATGCATAGATTGAGTTGAAAAAAATACAAGTTGGTCGAATTTCGACCACAGGCGATACTAGTTTTTATTATTATTCATATATTATGTGCTCCCAAAGTAACTTGCCCCATCCCATCTTAAGCTAAAATGAGAATATATTTTTTTTTCATTAAAAGTAGACAAGTTAGGTTAAAATAGAAATTGGTTCTAATTTTCACGTTTAAACATATGAAACAATTTTGAAAAGTTGTTTATAGTTTGTCTGGAAATGAAAAGTTAAGTCATCCCCTTACATAGGCGGGTGATTTCGTAGTCCCAACCGTCGCTCTTAGAAAATGGTAGTTTGTTTGTTTAAATTACACACCTGAGCTTTAATTTTTTATTAGCTTTGTACCAAATGAGTATTCGCCTTTAAATTATAAAATTTCAAAACTTCTATAATTACTAGTTAAAGAGAAATTACTTAATGTTTGAGTCAAAGTCGAGTCAAAATATCCCACCCGTCACTATGGAATACCTATATAGAGGACAATATTGGTTCATTGAATATTTACAGCTGGGTATATAAGGACGGGACCAAATGAGGGACCGAATCCTCCCGAACTTAGACTTCCTAATTTCTACATTTTATGGGCCACTAAACTATACGATTTGTATTTATTCTTCGTAATTTGTTCTTAAAACACCTTAAAATTTTCTAATACTGCTTTATGTTTTGAACTTTACTTTTAATAACAAAAAAAGTCCAAAATAGTCCCTTAAGAATGGAGCTAAGTAATTACTTTTGATAAAGCCTTACTAAATAATGATTAAAAATTGAAAATAATATTAGTTCATTCGGCTTTTGTAATGAAATATGTTTACAAGTTGTTTTATTTGAGTTTTTGATTATTGATTAATTTAAAAAAAATATTTAATTGATCATCTAATTCACCGCATAATCAACATAATTAAATGAATATTTTTGTTGATCATTCAATAAATGAATGCCCTTTGTTCAAATATTGTTATGAAATAAATAAAATTATTAAAAATAACTGAAAATAATCATTTATGTATACAATATCAATATAACTAAGTGAATACTTTTTTAACTTTTATTCTTGTATATAATAAATGATTACTCGTCATTATTTGTAATCATTTCTAGATACTCCAATTTGATTAGTCATATATCAATACAAAACAAATATTTACTTACATAATTAATTTGGTTTCAGTCAATTAATTGCATTAATTCCAACTTTTAATAAAATTGTGTTAAACCATGCCATACCTAAATAAAATTAAAGAGAAGAAAATAATTAAAACAAGTCGGATAATTAAATAATTATTTTGAACATTTTTAATTATATGTCAAGTTCTAATATGATTATATAAATCATTAGCTAATCTGCTAATCAAATCATAATGATTTATTTTTTAATTTTATTCATTAATTATTTGAAAAAGTTTATAAATCTTTAAATTAGTGATAAGTTTTAATTGAACGCAATACTTTAACCCAATTTACTTTACAATGAACCCAAACCGTACTATATTTTGACTCCATTAGGCACTCAATAAAGCAATACTGAGATAATTAGAAATATGTGTTTTGTATGGAAGATTGAGTTCATAAGAGAATTAATGTAGACAATTTCATTAACCCTCTATGTGAAATTGGTATAAAAAGTGCTTTTTTACGCTGTATGAAGAGCAAAAATTAAAAAATTTAAATTTCAAATTTAAATATGGTAAGACGGTTTTTGTGAGTTTAGTGGAAAAATGTTACAGTGTGCAGTACGGAAATAAGTACCACACAATTTTCAGTTTTATAATACTGCTACTGTTACGCTCTTCTTTGACCTTTCCTGGGCTCTACCAATTAATTTTCTTATTTTTAATTTGCCTCATTATATTTTATACTTTTTGCAATATTTTTTGCATATAAGAATCCAATCAATACTTTGACAGTTTGTCGCGACGCTGGCCGTCAGTTATCGCTATGACAGGATAACTGGCCTAAGCGATTAAGAACATATTGTTTATTAAACAATGATGAAAGGTAATTTATATTTTATTGCTACGAATAACTTAAGATTCATAACCATAATACGGGCCCAGAATGCAATTCCATTACTCGGTTTTTAGTTTTGTTTTTCTATTTCCTGTTTTTGCGTTAGGCTGTGTGAGTATTTTTGTTTGTTTGTAGTACTCAGCTGTGTGGCCTACGCATTTTAAGTGCTCGTTGTTGGGTAACAAACTTACTTAAATGTGTGCTTTCATACCTATTTCATGGGTCTACTACAAATATCATTATGCCAAAATGACATAAAGTCCACATAACCTAGTATCTTTATGTGAAAATCTCTTCCAGTAGGCATGTACATTAGACTGGGTCGATTTATTAACCGATATCGCGCCAACGATTTTTCGATAGGATTTGCGCTCAGGAAAAAAAGTTCCACTACGCATACCCAAAAAAATACTTTTCGAGCCTGCGAAATTTCATTTTTTTTTGACTTTTTTCGACTTTGATTTTTAAGGTTTTTTCATGACCTACTAAAAAAATGTTCATTTGATTATAAAATTTTCATGTATACCCTGTCCGACCCAAAAATGTCAGCTAAAAACGTTGACGATAACAGTTTTTTTCAAAAAAGAATATTTTTGGCTCGAACAGGGTATACATGAAAATTTTTACAATCAAATGAAAAATTTTTTAGTAGGTCATGAAAAAAGCCTTAAAATCAAAGTCGAAAAAAGTCAAAAAAATTAAATTTCGCAGGCTCGAAAATTATTTGTTTGGGTATGCGTAGTGGAACGTTTTTTCCTGAGCCCAAAACCTTTAGAAAAATCGATGGCGCGATATCGGTTATCTTTCGTCCATACAAATCGACCCAGCCTAATGTACATATACATATATGTTTATGTGTGCGTTTGTGTTAACTGTTAACTTGAAATGTAAAATATTTACATACGTAAAATCCATCACGCACGCATAATGTCATACGAACAGTGGTTTCTGGATATGGAAGCTGGGATTATGTCTATGTACAATATAGATATCTCAGCAAAAGCAACAAAACAAAATATTATTTCTTAAATTTATACAAAACACATTTACACTTTGGTTACTTGTCATTTGTATATAAAACATAAGTGGGTGTAGTTTAGCAGGCGGTTTGATTGAAGGGGTGAGGTGGGTGCGGTTTTAGTTATATATGATTGAGTGCGCACAGCTGCTTTTGTTGTGGTTAACCACTGTAGCGACTACAAAACATTATCCACACATACATACATATACACTTATACAAAAGACTATATGCCGAACACCGTAATTTCGACCACAATTGTACTTTAAGCATACGTCTATATGTGCCTCTTAGTGAGTATATGTATATGTATTTATCACCTACTGAATTATTTGGGGATTTTGATCTTTGAAACTCCTTTGCTTACGGTATGGGGGAATCCTTAATGTAAGCATAAGGTGTCCGTGTAAAGCATCAGCGCAATCACAGTTTTTTTAAATGGCATGAGTTATGGGAAATATACATATGGATTGAAACGAATTTTGGGAAATTCCTAATTATTTTTGCACCTTCCGCCATCGTTCGTATCACTGAGCTGTCGAATAAATAACTCAAATATTCAGTTTAGCAATATCTCATTTATTTACAACTCTACTGTAGTAGTAGAGCTTCACAATTATAATACTCGCGTACTTCACTAAAAGCGTGTTAAAATCAAAGATGAATTGATACGAAACACTCTCATTTTTTCCGCTCTCACGAGGGATTTATCGCAAATTTGTGCTGACAAAAATAACAGATAAATCTCTCGTGCCAGCAGAAGCGGGTGCCGGAACAAAAAATGTGCCATCTTGGTAAACTTTAGTTTGACCTACAACTGTAGAAATGCGTTCAAAAATCATGGAAAAAAGGATAAAAATACTTCTTTTAATGTAAGTATTATTAGTTCGAAGGACGGAGGGTAATTATTTTTTGCCGTTCAAAAGTTATCACTAACAACAAGTTTTGTAAAATATGAAGTCCCGATACAGCCAGTCCATTTTGATCACAGAACCTGGAATGTCGGACATGTAGGATAAGTCCTATCCACTAAATGATGTCAACTATTATATCCTAGGTCCGATTTACTCAAGTTTCAAAAGAATATTTGGTTTTCACTGTGAGTTATATGCGTTACAATATTTCTTATTAATTTAATCAAAATGTAAATTTTACTTAGATTTGTTTATATTTAACTATAACTAGTCATATTATTGTAAAATAAGTTTAAAGAAATGAATATTTACGACTATCACTTTATTAAATGATTGAAACTATAAAATCGTCGAAATGTATGTCAAAAATCTCCATATTCAGATCTATTCATTATTGTTTGGAGTGGCATTATTGACAAAAATGTGCATTTTGACAGCGCTCTCTCGAAACAAAGAGTCGCAAATCCATTCATCTATGGTTAAAATCAAGCTGATTCATTATTCCTCAGCTTTCGCTGCTTTCATAGTCTCTGTTGCCTCGCTCGCATATTTTCTCCTAAGGTCTAGACTTTTCGCGAACAGCTAGATTTTTCCTGTATGTATCTGGTATTCACAAATTCTGCTCTTAGCTGCTGCTTACATGTATGTATGTGAAATATTATATTTGCTTTTAGCTTCGCTGTTTCCATGTATGCGTGGCTGCTTGCTTTACTCTTGCTGTGCATTTAATTAGTAGCAGCATAGTGATGAACCGAAATGCCAACATCCGTCACAGTATTTACAATGTAGGTGAAGGCATAGTGTGGTGGTTTTGGTATACTGTATGAAGTATTGCAGACGTATAAGCATAGGCGTAGTGCATGGTATTGATAAACTGTATTGAGTACTATAAAGAGAGAGTAGTCACTACACTGAGCGTAATGTGGGTACAAGATACATGGCAGAATTGATATGTATGAGTAAAACCACAAAGAAACCCAAAGCAAATACGTGACCTACATATAAATAAATTCATTTATAGCATGCAAGTGCTCGAAGAGATGTATGCCCTGCTCTTTTGCTGGAAATCCCACACAAAAAACAAAACAAGTTGTTAGGTATGCAGGTTTAAGTTGAAATTTGTTTCTTTTTGTTGGTTGTAACATCTTTGTACATTATTTGGTTAGATTTGTGTAATTAATAAAAAAAAACTTCCTTAATTTAAATTAAACTTTGCAAAATTAAATAAAATAAGAAGAAAACAAAAAAAACTTAAAAAAAACAAGTAAGGAAGGTTAAGTTCGGGTGTAACCGAACATTACATACTCAGTTGAGAGCTATGGTGACAACATAAGGGAAAATAACCATGTAGGAAAATGAACCGAGGGAAACCCTGGAATGTGTATCAAATGAAAGGCATTAAAGAGTATTTTATGAGAGAGTGGACCATAGTCTATAGGTGGACGCCATTTAGGGATATAGCCATAAAGGTGGATCAGGGTTGACTCTAGAATGCGTTTGTACGATATGGGTATCAAATGAAAGGTGTTAATGAGTATTTTAAAAGGGAGTAATCCTTAGTTCCATAGGTGGACGCCGTTTTCAAGATATCGCCACAAAGGTGGACCAAGGGTGACCCTAGAATTTGTTTGTACAATATGGGCATCAAACGAATGGTGTTAATGAGTATTTTAAAAGGGAGTGGGCCTTAGTTCTATAGGTGGATGCCGTTTCGAAATATCGCCATAAAGGTGGACCAGGGGTGACTCTAGAATGTGTTTGTACGAAATGGGTATCAAATAAAGGTATTAGTGAGGGTTTTAAAAGGAGTGGTGGTTGTTGTATAGGTGGTCACATTTTCGAGATATCGCCATAAAGGTGGACCAGGGGTGACCCTAGAATTTGTTTGTACAATATGGGTATCAAAGAAAGGTGTTAATGAGTATTTTAAAAGGGAGTAATCCTTAGTTCCATAGGTGGACGTCGTTTCGAGATATCGCCATAAAGGTGGACCAGGGGTGACCCTAGAATTTGTTTGTACAATATGGGTATCAAAAGAAAGGTGTTAATGAGTATTTTAAAAGGGAGTAATCCTTAGTTCCATAGGTGGACGCCTTTTCGAGATATCGCCATAAAGGTGGACCAGGGGTGACTCTAGAATGCGTTTGTACGATATGGGTATAAAATGAAAGGTGTTAATGAGTATTTTAAAAGGGAGTAATCCTTAGTTCCATAGGTGGACGCCGTTTCGAGATAGCGCCATAAAGGTGGACCAGGGGTGACCCTAGAATTTGTTTGTATAATATGGGTATCAAAAGAAAGGTGTTAATGAGTATTTTAAAAGGGAGTAATCCTTAGTTCCATAGGTGGACGCCGTTTCGAGATATCGCCATAAAGGTGGACCAGGGGTGACCTAGAATTTGTTTGTACAATATGGGCATCAAACGAAAGGTGTTAATGCGTATTTTAAAAGGGAGTGGGCCTTAGTTCTATAGGTGGACGCCGTTTCGAAATATCGCCATAAAGGTGGACCAGGGGTGACTCTAGAATATGTTTGTACGATATGGGTATCAAATTAAAGGTATTAATGAGGTTTTAAAAGGGAGTGGTGGTTGTTGTATAGGTGGTCGCATTTTCGAGATATCGCCATAAAGGTGGACCAGGGGTGACCCTAGAATTTGTTTGTACAATATGGGTATCAAAAGAAAGGTGTTAATGAGTATTTTAAAAGGGAGTAATCCTTAGTTCCATAGGTGGACGTCGTTTCGAGATATCGCCATAAAGGTGGGACCAGGGGTGACCCTAGAATTTATTTGTACAATATGGGTATCAAAAGAAAGGTGTTAACGAGTATTTTAAAAGGGAGTAATCCTTAGTTCCATAGGTGGACGCCGTTTTCGAGATATCGCCATAAAGGTGGAGCAGGGGTGACCCTAGAATTTGTTTTGCACGATATGGGTATCAAATGAAAGGGGTTAATGAGCATTTTTAAAGGGAGTGGGGCTTAGTTCTATAGGTGGACTTTCGAGATATCGCCATAAAGGTGGACCAGGGGTGACTCTAGGATGAGTTTGTACGACATGGGTATCAAATTAAAGGTATTAATGAGAGTTTTAAAAGGGAGTGGTGTGAAGACGTTTTCCAGATATCGATCAAAATGTGGACCAGGGTGACCCAGAACATCATCTGTTGGATAACGCTAATTTATTTATATATGTAATACCTGCCAAGATTTTAAGGGTTTTTTATTTCGCCCTGCAGAACTTTTTCATTTTCTTCTACTTAATATGGTAGGTGTCACAACCATTTTATAAAGTTTTTTCTAAAGTTATATTTCGCGTCAATAAAACAGTCCGATTACCTTACCATGTTTCATCCCTTTTTTCGTATTTGGTATAGAATTATGGCATTTTTAATTTTTCGTAATTTTTCGATATCGAAAAAGTGGGCGTGGTCATAGTCGGATTTCGTTCATTTTTCATACCAAGATAAAGTGAGTTCAAGTAAGCACGTGAACTAAGTTCATTAAAGATATGTCGATTTTTGCACAAGTTATCGTGTTAACGGCCATGCGGAAGGACAGACGGACGACTGTGTATAAAAACTGGGCGTGGCATCAACCGATTTCGCCCATTTTCACAGAAAATAGTTAGTGTCATAAAATCTATGCCCCTACCAAATTTCAAAAGGATTGGTTAATTTTTGTTCGACCTATGGCGTTAAAAGTATCCTAGACAAATTAAATGAAAAAGGGCGGAGCCACCCCCATTTTGAAATTTTCTTTTATTTTTGTATTTTGTTGCACCATATTATTACTGAAGATGAATGTTGACATAATTTGCTTATATACTGTAAAGATATTAAATTTTTTGTTAAAATTTTTACTTTAAAAAAATTTTTTTTTAAAAGTGGGCGTGGTCCTTCTCCGATTTTGCTAATTTTTATTAAGCGTACACATATTAATAGGAGTAACGTTTCTGCCAAATTTCATCATGATATCGTCAACGACTGCCAAATTACAGCTTGCAAAATTTAAAATTACCTTCTTTTAAAAGTGGGCGGTGCCACGCCCATTGTCCAAAATTTTACAAATTTTCTATTCCGCGTCATAAGTTCAACTCATCTACCAAGTTTCGCCGCTTTAGCTGTCTTTTGTAATGAATTATCGCACTTTTTCGGTTTTTCGAAATTTTCGATATCGAAAAGTGGGCGTGGTTATAGTCCGATATCGTTCACTTTTAAATACCGATCTGAGATGAGTGCTCAGGAACCTACATACCAAATTTCATCAAGATACCTCAAAATTTACTCAAGTTATGGTGTTAACGGGCGGACGGGCGGACGGACGGACGGACATGGCTCAATCAAATTTTTTTTCGATCCTGATTATTTTGATATATGGACGTCTATATCTATCTCGATTCATTTATATATGTACAACCAACCGTTTATCCAATCAAACTTAATATACTCTGTGAGCTCTGCTCAACTGAGTATAATTATGAAATATATTGAAATGAACACAAATGAGATTAAAATAAATGAAATAAAATAAGGTAAATTAAAATTGAATCAAATTAAGTAAAATGAATCAAGTTAATTACATAAATTAAATAAATTCGATTTTTAATCTACAAGTTATCCATTTGTTATGGAAAATTTTGGATTTATCATCGAAAAATATAGATATGCTATCGGATTGTCACTAGTTTTTTTATCGGTGTGTGTATCTAAAAGTTATCGATATGTTATCAAAAGGATAGCAATTAGTTTGTGTAAACTTTTAGATTTGTTATCGGAGCGTTGCAGGAGTTCAATTATAAACCAATAAGTCGACGATAATTATTCGTTTTCAATAATAAGCAGATTATATAACGAAGAGGGTTTGTACCGATAAGAAGCCCACGAAGCTTTCCTCAAAAAACCCGAAATTATTTGTTTCTGAAAAATTAACATCTGTTGAGGTCTAACTTCAACTCCTGGGTGAGCTCTAGTTTACTTAAAAAGATTAGTTTCCTAGACCTACACCTGTATGCTTACACATCGAACTTCAGGAGTACTTGGTACTAACGCCCTTTTTTTGCTGAAAACGTATGTTGAGATTATAAAATAACGCTCATAAGTTCTTATCTTCATTGGGTTCTCATACATTCTTTCATTAAGGGCCAATTAAAATTCCTTAACCCTAACGCCATAATCGTAACCATACCCATATTTATAACCACATCCAATGTGATCGAATATTGGTGCCTTAACCTAAAAATTGTTAAAGTTTCATAAAAATGAAGAAAGCGCAAAAAATTACAAACATATTCCACAAAAAATAAGTCTCTTAGTCATAACGTATCCAAAACAATGAATAAAATCTACATAAAGTTATTAAATTCACCAACTCAAATATTTTAAGGTTATGTATGGATATGGCGAGAAACCAAAAACCAATTGGTTGGCTATGATATGGTTATGGTGTTAGCGTTATGGTATGGCACCATTAATATATTACATTGATTTCCATAAGGTAGGTTCGATCAGCTGTTTTATCTGGTTATGGTTTTATGGTTATAAGTCACCATTAATTGGCGCTTTAGGCATCTACTGTTTTTATTATTTTCTAACCTCAAATATTATTATTTAATTATGCAACTTATTTATTTAAGTAACCAGTCGTGTCGTCATATTTT